>JASDQU010205117.1:9314-19704 GCA_032191745.1 Picea mariana
GAGGAGGAGAGCCTAAAAAATAAATTGGCATACCATTACAAGTAGGAGGAAACCCTATGGAGACAAAAGTCTTGAATCCAATGGCTCAAGGAGGGAGAAAAGAACACCAAATTCTTCCATTGCTCCATGATCCACAAGTGCTTCATCAACCGCATCACAAAACTTAAGGATACACAAGGTAACACTATTCTTAATCCTAATGAAATTTCTTCAGAGTTGGTTAATTATTACAAGAATCTACTGTCGGAGCCTTACATTGGTAGAACCCCAGCCATAAATCACATCACTCAACATATTCTTGTCCTGATAACCCCAGAACAAAACCAAGCCCTCATGTGACCTATAACATAGGAAGAAGTAGGTCATGAAATTAAGGAGATGCCTCTGGAAAAAGTGCCTGGACCTAATGGTTTCACCACATACTTATTCCATTATTGTTGGCCCATGATCCATGAGGAGTTTTGTATAATTGAAGAAACACATGTATCTGGAAAAGTCCTCCCTGCTCTAAACGCCACTTTCCTCACCCTAATCCCCAAGGAGGAAAGAATCACCAATTCGAAGAACTTTAGGCCAATCGCGCTTTGTAACGTAATCTACAAAATCATCTCCAAGGTCATTGCAATGCGACTCAAGCCGATCCTCCCTTTCATCATCTCCAAAGAAAAATCGGGATATGTGGAGGGAAGAAAGATAATGGATAGTGTCATTTTGGTTCACGAAGTCATCCATTCACTCAATACCACCCGCACCCCAGGTATGTTAATTAGAATAGACCTCTCAAAAGATTTCGATTGCCTAAGTTGGCATTACATGAAATCCCTCCTACTAGCCTTTGGTTTCGATAATGATTGGATTTCTTGGGTAATGCATCCCATCTCCTCTGTTTTTTTCTTCATCCTTGTTAACAGAGTCCCCTCGCCACCGTTCTAACCCACCCAAGGTATTTGGCAAGGATATCCCCACTCCCCTTTTTTAATTTTTTCATCATGGCAGAAGGTCAAGGTCATTATATCAAAGCCTCTATTTTGTATGGCTCCCTCCAAGGTCTCCCTCTGCATGGGCTACAACCAGCTACCTCCCACAACCAATTTGTGGACGACACCATGCTCTTGAAATCTCCCACAACTCAGGAAGCCAACAAACTTAGCAGTATTCTCAATGATTTCAGTGAAGCCTCTGGCACCTCCTTCAATTTGGACAAATCACAACTCTTCTTATTTAACACCCCCCGACAATTCAACTTCATATTTCCAATCTACTTGAAATACCAATTTCCTCCCTTCCTTCCAATTACCTAGGTCTCCCCCTTTCATATTCTGCAGCTCGAAATATTTCCTAGGACTCCTTTCTCCTCTCCATCTCCAATCGCCTCAGCAACTAGACCTTCATATCCCTCAACCTCCTGGATAGACTTGTCCTCCTAAAATTGGTGCTTCAAGCTATCCCTGTCTATATGTTCTCATCTTTGGAAGCTCCACAAAATGTTATCAAAAGTATACAAAACCTGCAGCGAAATTTCTTCTGGCATGGACATGACCCCAACAAAAAATGGGCCCTTGTCAGCTGGGACAAAGTTTGCAAACCAAAATCTCCAGGGGGACTAGGTCTTCGTGACCCTGGTAAGCTAAATAACACCATGGGAGATAAAATTTGGTGGTGTTGCCTCAAAAATCCATCACAAATTTGGGCCAAACTTTGGAGACAAAAATACACTCCAAACACCCTTCAAGCTCAACTCGTTCGGTTGACATGTCAGATCTCAGGCTCTAACATATGGAATGCGTTCTGGAAAAATCGAACGCTAATACAAGCTCATGCCTTCTGGGAAATTAGAAATCGTCAAAGTGCTCTATTTTGAACGAACTCCTGGAAACAACTCCCCCAACTACAATCAAAGGAAAACCTTCACCCTTACCAAGATCAGGCAGATTGGAGAAACGCAAAGTAGTTGACCTATGCTTGAATGTCCCTCTTCATCCTTCGTGGCATAGCTGGAAATCCTCCCCATAAGAACTACAGGTGACGGTGGACTGTGATCTACAACCCTGGAAAGAAATGATAAACCAAAGGAAGATTCGGATAAGTAAGGATCTGGATATTCTCCGATGGGGGCACAATCCCAATGAAACGTTCGCACTCAAAGAAGGAAAACTTCCAGAATCAACAAAAAGAAATCATGTGGAACATAATATGGAAATCCAAGCTCTGGCCAAAAGTCCCCACCTTCCTCTAGCTTCTTGTTCAAAAACAAATCTTAACCTCAGATAATTTAAGGCGGAGAGGGTTCATAGGACCCTCAATTTTCCATCTTTGTCAGCAGCAGGAAGAGACAATGGAGCACATCCTCAAACAATTCCCTTCAAGTGGACTAATCTGGGATTAGGCTTCTCAACAAAT
The DNA here is from genome assembly GCA_032191745.1 of Picea mariana. Lineage (NCBI taxonomy): Eukaryota > Viridiplantae > Streptophyta > Pinopsida > Pinales > Pinaceae > Picea > Picea mariana. Next base: position 11,715 of record JASDQU010205117.1, read on the forward strand.
GAGGAGAACCAGAAGATAAAGAAACAACATTATAAATACCATCAGAAATTGGGGAAATAGATCCTTCTAAAGCCCTATACTAAACAGAACCTGGAAAATCCTTCTAGGGTTTATTATCTGGCTACTTTGGAAAGAGATAAACAAATGTATTTTTCATTCTCATGCTTCCCCTCCCAATTTTCTCTAGTCCACTATCCACAAACATGTTCAGGACAGAGTTCTTGCCCAATCCTAGACCCATGATGACTTTCCCTTATAACCCTTAGAGATTTCCATTCTTGCATCCTGGAAGCCAGGCCTTCCCTTGATTCCTTTTGGAACCCAACCCTGCAAAGATTCATTATGTTCCATCCCCCATTCTTGGTCTCCCTCGCCCTCTTAATTATATAAAGTCAACTTTGATGGGGCCTCCAAGGGCAATCCTGGTTTAGCTGAATATGGAGCAGTCATCAGGGACAATCTTAGACATCTTCAGTACCTCTTGACCGAGAATCTAGGATATGACATGAACAATTCAGCATAATTGTGGGGCCTTGTCAGAGGAATCCAAATGGTAGTGAATGTAGGACTCACTCACCTTATAATTGAAGGGGATTCCAAAGTAATCATTAATCTTGCCGCCAAAATAATTAATGGAAATTATCCTAAAAAGATTACTCCCAGTTGGTGTCTTCTAGGCCCCTTAAACAACTTGAAATCCTTACTACGACCATCTCTAATGATCATCACTTCTCACATCCGTTGAGAAGCCAACCAGGTAGCGTATAGGTTAGCAAATGATGTCGTTTCCTCTCCTCTGTGCGACATCTTCATCAACACAGAGCAATCTCAGGACACCCAGTTGTTGCTTTAGTGCAAGAAGATGTCTCTCCAAGACATTCTACCCCCGGATGGGGTGACATCTGGCAATAGTGAGAGAGGTGGCACGTAGGTAGTCGAGGGAGTTATTACCCACAGTCGTCACCCTCATTCCCGCACCATTTGAATGACTGGCCTTACCATCACACTTATGGTAGTGCGTTTCTCTACCTCCAGAAACTTAATGGATATGCATGCTAACTAACTTTGGAGCTCTGCGATGGGTACTCATCCTTGGGATAATGTCACTTTGGCTTTCATTTCCCCCCCCCAAGCATTCAATCGACCAATATAAAGGTAAGAGCTCCAAGGATTTCTATCATTCACCAAGTTCTGTTGCCTCTCTAGATCTCTCAGCCTCATGTCCATTCATGCGGTGAACCTCCTCCCTTTTCCTCCCTCCCTCTGCTGGTCACCTCTCTCATTCTCCTTTTCACCTACGTAACTCCATTAGCTTTGAATTCACCTCCATTGCCCCATCATCATTGTTATTTTTCAACCATGCCTAGATAGTGTGGAAAACCCAAAAGGGGGCCACTGTATTACAACTTCATTGCGAGGCGCAACCACCCTGACCCTTCGTAGCCCCTCCCTCTGACTGGCTCCCCTGGAAGAGGCCATAATTAGACTGAGACTCCCCCTCCCTCCCCTCATGCCCAGAATTTTCCACCATCCCCTTCTGAATATATGTATGGCATGGGAAGCTACCCCGTGGAAGAATAAATTCCTCCTCCTGTGCAACAGCCCTTGAACACCTCACCACCAGGCCCCAATCCCGACTTATAGAGCATGGAAGCTCCATGGTCGAGGAATAAATTCCCCCCAATTGGCTGGCAGATTGGATTGTCAAGAAACATATCCCTAGGCCGGACAAGGACGCGGAAGCAGAAGCGGATTTGTATATGGATACAATGGAAACGGATGGGAAAATTGAGCAGACTATGCCCAACCCTCATCGCCTTTCGGATAACCACCTGCAATTAATATTTGATATGCGGAGAAGCCTAGAGTAGAAAACTCAGAGTCAACGCAGTCTTAGCCGACACATGGACCTCATGTTTGACACCTTGTCAGATGCTCCAGAGAAAATGCATCATCCAACCTGCGAACATAATTTTTTCTTAACCTACAACATTGATGGACGCCCGGGTTTGGAAAATTTCTATCTTCTCTCTCAGTTTACATTTCAGGACTCGACTCTTTTCATTTTTGTTAAGTTTTATGATCTATAGCTACAACCATGGTGTCCATGAGCTCTGGTGCATGACACCAGACATGTCTAATGTAAGTAATATGACATCTGGAAAGATGAACTGTGAAAAAATTGTTAGGATTATCAAATGTTTTGGCAAACCACCTGTTCTGGTTTCCTCGTTGTGGCGGAATAGATGGCAAGCAAGGATCATTGTACTTTTTTGAAGCTCTTAAGGTAATACATATTTTCTCTTTTATTTACAAAAAATAAATAAAGATGCATTTCTTGCAAAGAAAACTTGCAGATACTTGATAATGACTGCTAAGTGGACTATTTAGTCTAATTGAAGATGGGGCATAGATGAATGAATTTGAACTATATTTTTACTCTCAAGGATTTTTTTTCCTTGTAAGAAAATCATATATTTTTATTAGTATAATAAAGGGAGTATCATTCTAAATGTTCTTGTACAATATTCTCTTACATTTATGTATATCAAAAAAGGTTTTGTATCTTCATGATATCCATGTAGAAGACCATCCACCATATCTATCCAAAAACCTTGCTAGTGCTCTAGTGTTCACCATAAAGATATGTCAAAACACAAAACACACTATGTAAAAATCAATTTACCTAGCTCACCCATACCATTAAAAAAAGGATCTTAGTAGGCTATACATATTCTCATAATTTAACAATCATCAATAAAACCTACACTTGATAACAAAATTATAGTACATTTTACAAAAGTTTTACCAACAATTAAATTGAAAAGAAATGCATCCTAGAGGATTTTGTGGAAATTTTTAATCATCAAACCATCAAAATTTGATTTTCGGATCCATAACTTTTTGTATTCTTAAACAAGTTATTCGTAATTGCAATCATCTCATATAGGCCAACAAGGCACAAAGTTATGTATTGACTTTTATTTGCATATATGCATTAACATGAATGTATAAATGTGATATGTAATATTTGAAATAAAACTCCATGTAAATAAAGATGCAAAAACTTACAAAAAACTTATAATTAATTAATATTGGGTGCTAAGTGGACTATTCAAGGTCATAGATGAATTACTTTGAACTTTTTGAACTATAATGCATTTGATCTCCCAATCCATAACCATAACTTTTTATAAGTTTTTCATAATAATAGTTATGTTTTATATTAGAAAATCACTACAATTGATCCTAGCATCTATATAATACAATAAATAGGTTCAAATGGCCTTGGTTAGTAGTTAGAAAAGAAAGACTATTTATCGAAAGAGTACCTAATCTTATAATTTCTATTCCAACTTTAGAAGATGCAACAAGTTACCTTACACACTGGTTGAGAAAAAATGGTTCAAGAACATATTTAAAAGCACGCAACAATGTCTAAAAAATGGTCCTTGAAGGACCACTTCAAGCATATCATCCTGTGTCTTTGCTTCATCTTCATCCATGCACTCATCTTTCTCAAATTTTGTGATAGAGTGGGTTGCTACCATGCCATGTTCCAATTTCGAGACATGATGATTCGACATGCCTTTTTATTGTCTGAGATTGATAAGTGACCACAGAGAGATGCTTGAATCCATTGGGGGGGACGGGGGGGGCAGGGGCGTGATGACTTCAAAAGGAATGCCCATATGAGTTACATTTTTTTCTATCATCTACTATAGATATGTTACCTAGACACTAATGTCTTCATGCTTGCTTTAATATTGTCATGGATGCATCTACTTCCATTTTCCATTCAAGAATTGTCAGGATGTGTTTGGTAGAGTTCACTACACACTTTTCCCATGCACCATTATCCTTTTTTCTCCAATTGGATAAATATTCCATCCACTTATTCCATCTACCTATCCAATTTATTATGATGCAATGGCCTTCTATAGTATCCTTGTTGCACCTCTTCAAACCTCTCTTTACATCCTCAAGCTTGCAAAGCAAACAAAAACCACTATGATAGTGGTAATGCACCATCATCTAAATTGATAGAACCAAAACCAAACATAAAGCCACACCCAAAACTAAAGCCAAAATCAAATACAATACCATATATAGAACAAAAAATACAACTACCAAAGCCAAGTATAGAGGGCCAACCAAATTTCCACATGGAAATACTAGAGCCTCAAGGTGTACCTTATACCAATGCATACCCACTTCAAATTACATCCATTACCATGTGAGAATCCCATTCTTTGTATCAAAATCTAGAAATTTTGATCTAGACTTAGACAACACATACAGTTCTCTAAAAATCGACCAGGGGAAATGCCTTTCCAGACACTTGAGCTTGCATGGAGTACCTTGATTTGCATAAAAGACTTTAAATATTCTCAACACCCAATGCCATCTAAACCCACATTTTTCCCACATCGCAGTCATCATACCCTTCAATAACTCCCTCTTCAGATTGACAAGGGAGGCATTAAGTTATGAGTAATCATAGTATAACTCTCCATCCCATCAATTGGGCATGTTGATACATGTGTTAATTCGAGAGGTGTTCACCACAAATATATACACACCATAAGAGGAAGGAGTAGACCCTCCCCCAATTTATAGTACACGACCTCCTCTTCTATTTTAAAGGCCTTATTATCTTGGTCACTGGCACAAGACTTAAGGGCCTTAATACAAATAATGTTTATCTCATCTTGTCTTAATTTATGGTGATTTCTTTCCATTTATGCATTTTTATATTTCCTATAAATCATTATTTGATAATAGGAATATTCCTACTACTTTGATCACCCTAAATATATAGAGAGAATATGTTGTAGTATTGCATGCAATTATGTGTGCAACTTCATTGGATTATCCCTATATAATATATCTTAATATATCATCATTCTTAGGATTTGTCAGATTAGGGATTATCATAGACTCATCATGATTTATGGCCCACTTTTCTAGCTCTAACTAAGACAATGTTCCCTTTTGAATCCTTCAATATTAAAGATTTACTTGGAGTAACAAAAATAAATCTAATTGAGGAAATAGTTCCTCGGATTATTTACAAAAACCTCAATGTGATGAAGTCCTTGCAATAGAATTTTCCAAATCTACTGAAATATGTGTTATTTGTTTATGTCCATTGTCTATGTGTCCATGTTCTTAGGCATTCTACTTGGCTAACATTGCATTATTAACTATGTATTCAAGGTTGTACTCCCCCTACATTATATTTTTGTTAGAACTAGATAGAGGTGAAATGGACTTATTGCACTTATATGTAGTTTTCACCCTTGTGCAATTGTCCTAATAAGACATACCTTGACCACACTACTTTCCTTTGGTCTCTTTTCATTATTGTCCCCCATTTCATCCTTAACCTATGTAATTTAACTCTTCTCGGCCACCAAATTATTTATGTCATTTTCTCTTAAGAAGCTTCTTCCCATCTTGTTTTTTGGAGGTTGTTTAATACATAAATGATGGATAGGGAAAAAACCATATTTAATGTGTTCACATAGTCCACATTGATCATGTCCAATTCATCTTATTGGATTTTGCAAATATTCAAAGAGCATGCATGCTCAAGGAAAAATATTTTCAAAATTGTCCTAGGATTTACTAGTAATATCTAGCTATTTGTAAAGGGCGGCAACTACACTGAGGACTCTCTATGATATTTGAAGGAAAAACTATAGCTAACTATGTGTGGGGTCTAGGTCAAGCTACAAAAAATCAGCTCGAGTCTTATGCCTTATTACGTGGAATTATCTTAACCAGAGAAGAGAAGATTAGAACTGTGAAGGTCATCGGGGAATCTGTGGTGGCGATCAAATCTATGATAGGAAAAATCACTCTGATGGATAGAAAAAATAACAACCATTATGGCTAGAAAAAAGATAGAAGCAAGTTCTTTCTTTGAAATTTCTTTTTTTCCATGTGAAAATATGTCTTAACTCTATAGCGGATCAGTGGGCTGACAATGCCACATAATTAGACATGTGGTTGTATTTAAAAAATAGGGGAATACATAATAGTTTTATCCCCTAATGGATTCTTTTTTGGATCAGTGCTCCAACCCACTATCAATTAATACAACATGCATCAACAATCAAAGAATCATTCCAATTATTTTAAAATGGGATCTTGGAGGACATTCCTAAGTACTCCTAGGATGCGAACATTAATCTCTACTCCATGTATTGAAGAATTTGGGTCGTTAACTTGTCACTGCTGTTGCATAATGGTGAACCTAGGTATCTGAATTGGGTGCATTGGTGGTTTGAATTTGGTGAGGACCAACCTTTTGGTATGTGTGATCTCTATTCTTGGGCTATTTGTCAGTGTTGTATGTGTTTGTCTGATTATTGGAATCCTCTATAGGGAAGTGGTTTTGGAGGAAAGTTTAGTCTATAGGGTAGGTTGAATTAGTTCTTATAGTGGGATCTCTTTGAATTTAAATCAATATCATTTTGATTTCCTAGCTCAAATTCTATATATGCATCTTTTTGGTCCTATTTCATTTGAAACTTATGGTGAAGCTAATCTACTATCTAGTACCTAGGGTTCAATGAAGGAAATTCAACTTTTGGTTTTGGTTTTGTTTCCAAGCTAGAAACAGAAAGTAGGGTTGTCACAAGTCTCCTCTCTATTCATTTGGGCCAAGAGTATTATGGTTTGGTCATTCCTCAAAATGTAGAGGCGCCAAGCATGGAAAATAGAGACACTATGGAATTTGGGAGAATTTGTGTAGGTTGGAGGAAAGTATTCACTTCAATAGGAGTTGTTTTCTTTCAATATCATGAAAGGTGAATGAAATCGAGAAGTATTGCATATCACAACATGCTAACATCATGAACATGTCGGTTCATCAAAAGTAGAGGATAATCATTCTATAAGTTGACTGCAATATGCTAAGCAATTTGGTTTTAAATCTCCACAAAGACTCCTTGTCCATAGCCTCCAACAATAGGGCATCTAACAATTTGTCTTAGGCATACTTTAAAGAGGAAGAAACAACCCATCAAATCAAGGAGCCAATGGACATAAAACAATAGAATTCTCCCCCTTCCAACATTGGCCAAGAGAAAGCAAATAATAATCGTGTCCTCTATTAACGTATATGTTTTTCAAGTTCGTTAGAATTCTAGGATTTTTTATGAAGCAGACAACAAGGAAGAACACTTGGAATGTTTGTCATATAGTTTGTTGTGAACTACTATTTGTCGCAACATAGAACTTCCTAATTTTGTTTTGTGAAGGTTTTGACAGTCTTTTGTAACTATTGTTAGCCTTGCTACAACCTTCATAATGATAACATAATATTTGTGTTTTGGTTTAAAAAAAAAATCTAGATATTCGTAAAATCTTGAAAATCCAAAAATAAAATTCCTAACATGTCTTCTATTTAGTCTATACATTGATTTGGTTGTGCATTGTCATGGGCTTTTTGTTGAGCACCATAGTATCATAGATTCTTGTTCTTCAGACTTTGTCGTGATAGGCCCAATGTTTATATCGGTATGGTAATATAATATATATTTAAGTGCTAATATTTTCTTGTTGGCATATGATTTATAGGCATATTTCATAGTTTTCTCATTGTTTGAATGATTTTCATATTTTTCTCTATTCCTATTGTTGTGTTGGTTTTGTCACTTGGGTGAGAAAAACAACAACACTTGCATGTCTAGATGAGCCTGCTAGACAAGACAGTAGTTTGTGAGAGGGTTAAACAAGCCAAACACATGTATAAACTAAAAACAATAAGAAAAAAATGTTAGAAAGTATGAGAAACTTAGAACTATGAAAATCAAACAATGACCAACATAATGCTACCAATGGATCAATAGATTAGTAGGTAAAACACTGTAGAGAAAAATAGGGACTTACGAGACCCCTCTTCCTCCTTGGGAGGGCTCTTGATTTCCCTAATGGAGAGATCTTCATACACTGGAAGAAATGGAAAGTGGTGAAGAAC
>JASDQU010205117.1:66309-78037 GCA_032191745.1 Picea mariana
CTACCAAAAACAAAAATGAAATAAAACTTGAAAACATGTAATTAACCCACATAAAAAATTATTTAAAGAGAATAATTCATACAAATTAAAATATCTAGTTACGTACCTCATCAACCAACAAAACATTTGTATCATCCTTCTTCTGTATCTTCTTCTTGATCGTCCAACTCGACATCTATATCAACATCCATTTCATAAACAATGTTGAAAGGATTGATGACACCATCATCATCATCAATGTCATTTTCAAGCATATCTTCATCGATATCATCATCAAGAACTGGCGCATTATCTCCTATGTCGGGTTCATCTTCTCAGTCTTCTTCATCTGTCGACCCATATTCTTCCTGCTCTAGCTCTACATCATCTTCTTCTTCAATGTCATCTTCCTCATCTACAATATACTTTATTGTCCTTCCTTTTGGATCATATCTAACAACAAATGAACAATTCCTCTTACCTAGAACCTTTGAGTAAAAGACTTGTTCACATTGACTTGGAAAAACATAGCGGTCATTTGTTTTTTCAAAAAAAATTATTTTAATCATCAAAAATCTATTGGCATGTTGAATAATGGTTCTTTCCTCATCATGTTCATGCATTCGTAGCCTATACCATTTGACATCGAACAAAACTAATTTGAATGAATTAAAGTCACACTCAATTATATCATTCAAAAACCCATAGTATCTATTTTCAGATTCTCGAGGACCTCTGTCACTCCTAGAGGAAACATTAGTGACTTAGAATACTGCAGTTATCCCACTATCAGAAGTTTTTTTGGTTTCATCCAACTGTTTGATGTGAAATTTACGACCATTGAACCACATAGCCTTGTGGTGTTTCAATTGCAATATGGCATACATGTAAAAGATGTATTGTCAATTAATAATAAACAAATTTATATAACTTGGAAATTATAATATGAAAAAAACACACCTACAGTCACATTAATATAATATAAAATAATTGAATAAAATGGGTGAATTTGCTTGCCTTTCCATCTTTCAAACAATATGCTAAATCTATTTCCCTCTGCATAACATCAAAATCTCCATTACGACAAGCTTCTCTAACCAATTCAAACAGTTCTTTCCATGATAACCTACCGCCATGATGTTCTTTACATCTATTAATCCATACCTTCATCCAGTCAAGATTGTTTGCAATGTATAAATGTAATGCATCCCAATCTTGAACAACTGACCAATCAAAATATCACAATTCACCAATATTAAATATTAGTTATAACCATGGTAAATATTAATAAATGATGAAAGAATAAATATTAAATGAGTATGATCATATACACAAAAAAACGAGAAAAATTATATTTATTAAAAATATCCACAATTTAATTACCTCTCACTTTCTTCATTGTACCTTTCCCCAATAGTTGCTCCCTTTCAAAAAAATTGATGGAGTTCACATCCCAAATGCAATCCACTGCATGCATAGCTTGTGCTGCTAATTTAGGAAGATACTGACTAATATACACCATGGATTCATATACCATATATCCCTCCACCATAGAACCCTCAAGACGTGCTCTTTGTCTAACCAAAGCCTTCAATGATTTCAAATGCCTCTCCACCATCCACATTGACCTTGTGTGTATAGGTCCACACATTTCAATCTCCTCAACTTGGTATATGAGGTAGTGTTCTTGCGCATTGAAAAATGTTGGAGGTAGATACTTCTACATTTCACACATTAGTCGAGGAATTTCTCTCTTCCAATACTTTATATCATCTTCATGGATTTATTTAAATGACAACCATCTACAGATCATGACGCAAGATAATAACATGTTTCAACAAAACATATAAATACATATTACATTACAAGTAAAACACATGTCATTAAGTACAACAAAAAATTGATTTTTTTTTTGCATATATATTATAGCTACTTCCCTCATGTATTTTCCAAGATCATATATAACTTGTTTGACGTTGTTGTCAAAGTCATTTGGGAGAGATAGAGGTAGAACATACTGTAACAATAAAAACAAATCGTTACTTGTTCAAAACTAGAAAAAAATAAAAAACTCAAAAAAGTATACAACCAATATACAAATATGAATACTAAAATGATTAATTAACTTAATGAAGGTATGCCAATCATGTGTTTTTACCCCACCAAATTCACCTTTCTTCGTTAATATATTCTTTATGTTTGAACAAAAACCTGTGGGAAATTTAATTTTTTGAATGAACTCTTTTACACCATTGCTTTGTGTTGATTAAGGTTGGTTTTCATTGATGTCAACCCTTGAAGAGAGCCCTGTAGCACAAGGTTTGGGTAATGGACCCAAGATTGTTTTATGTAAAGATGACTCATTATTTTCTTGTCATGGTTGATAAGACGTAAAAATAGATGAACTCCCCCTTATGGTGAAAGACCTCACGGGAAGACGCTTTGCGGAGTGAGAGAACCCATGCTTCTTTGAGGAATAATGAGATAAAGGACAGTGAATTTGTGAGTGAAACTATCCTATATGGATAGTTCTTGTGATTCCATTTCTGGTGGTATGTGGAACATCATATAAATCCTCACGGTTAGAGAGTTATGACCATATGAAGTTGGAGAACCCTCATGAGTCTTATAGAAGCCCCCAAGAATCAAAGTTCTTTGTAAAAAGAAATTATTTTAAATGAAGAAGCCCTAAAATAAGGAAAGTGTAAGGCTACTTGAAGATATAAATAAGAGACAAAGTTCACTCATAAAACACACTTGTACATATTGTATATCTATTTTCTTGTGTAAATATTCTTGTAAATACTTGTGGATACATCTGAAGTGGCGAACGTCTGAGGTAGCAAGAAGGGTTGATGGCGAAATTCTTGGATTTACAGAAAATCCTATTTTCTGGTGTGTACGCGGGCTGTCTGTGTATAGGGTGCGTATATGCGAGTTGTCTATGTATAGGGAGCATACAATACATCAGATCCATGCAGGTTGTCTGTGTATAGTGTGCGTATACATGGGTTTTCTGTGTATAGGGAGCGAACAAGCTGATAAAGTCATGGAAACTTGAGAAGATGAAGATGAAGAGGTTCTATATTCTTAGATCAAACTCCCAGGAAGGTCTAAAGTGCTCAGATACATCAGATCCATCCATTGGTTCAAAAGGTATGTCTTATTTCTATGAATAGTTGGATTTTTAGGTATGCATAAGGAATGTCAATGGAGATTTGAGGATTCTCTCTAGAAAGACTAGTGGCTACAAGTGATCTTTTGCATAAGTCAGATCTATAGAATTACAATGCTGGTATGTTCAACATTTATACTTCTTGTGAGTCACATCTTGTATTTCTTGGCATATGGCTAAGGGCTTTTATGGTACATGGTTGAGAGATTATATTTGTGTAGTAGTTGATGTATCGAGAGACTGAAAATTAGAAAGGGGTTTATGACTAAAATCATGTGAGGGATATTATACTTGTTCATGATTACACATACCTATATGACACATGATTAGAGAAATACATACTTGCCTTGAGTAAAGGTTATATATGAGGATGCATGCATAGGGTATAGTTACATTCTAGATACAGTGACAGGTTACAGATCTATGCAAAAGAAGTTACAGAAGGTCAGAAGTTTTCAAGAAAAGGAAACCCTAGTTTTCAGAAGGCATACACAGGCTGCATAACAGTTTGGTAGCATACATACGCAGGCTGCATAATAGATAGGGCATGTACATACACAGGCTGCAACATTATAGGTCATGCATCTGTTGTAATTTTTGTAGATACATGTTCAGTTCAGGTACAGATTGATTACAGGGTAGTTGTACAGATTGCATACAGGTTAGTAGTACAGGTTGTTAAAATTGTACAACAGTATATCTCACAGTGACAGATTGACAGTGGGTCCATCATTCTACTTATACTTTAGGGTGGTTGGACAAGGCAAGGACAGGTGGTTGTATCCACCTTCCGGTTGTAGCTAAAGAACTTAGGGGGTTGTAGCCTCCTTCTAGTTGTAGCCAGAGAATTGGGGAGTTGGAGCTTCCCTCAAGTTGTAGCCTCGGAAACTAGGGGGTTGGAGCCTCCTTCCAGTTGTAGCTAGAAAACAAAGGAATTTGGTGCTTCCAATGAATTTAATTCTTCAAGACATATAAGAAAAAGCATTATGTGGTTTTCTCCTGATTTGGGTTTCCACATAAAACACTGGTGTACTGTGAATGTGTGTGATTGTTCATTTCTTATTTCTCATTATTGGATATTAATTCTACATTGATATAACACTTGGATTATTTGGAGAAAAGGACTATAATTACGCTATTACTGATTCACACCTCCCCCCACCCCCACTCAGTAATCCAACAATTGGAATCAGAGTTGGTTCCTTCAAAAATCGGTTTAACCACTGAAAGGTAGATCATGGAGAGTATCAACTCAAATAAAAATGGAATACCACACTTTGATGGACAAAAGTATGTTTTTTGGAGCATAAGGATGAAGACATATATACAGGAACAAGGATTTGAAGTTTGGCAATCAATTGTAGATGGATACATAGTACCAGCAGTTCCACCAACAAATGACAAAGCAGTGAAACTTGGTTAGAATATTTCCAAAGCTACAAATGCACTTTTGAATGGTCTCAGTGAAACAGTATTCACTAAAGTTGCACATTGTAAATCCACTAAAGAGATTTGGGACAAACTTCAAAATATTTATGAAGGAGTTACAAAAGACAAAGAAACAAAACTTCAAACTTATAGAGGTCAATTCAAACAACTAAAAATGAAGGAAGATGAGAATATTCCAGCCTGCTTCTTAAGAGTTGACGAAACAGTGAATGCAATCATAGGATTGGGAGAAGAAATCGAAGAATCTGTAATTGTTCAAAAGGTACTAAGATCTCTTCCTATGAGATTCAACCCTGAGATACCAGCACTAGAAGAAAGATCGGATCTGAACTCAATAAGCATGGACGAACTGCATGGAATATTCATATCATATGAAATGAGAATTGAATAGGAAAATCCATATGTAAAAGAAGCATCCTTCAAACCATCCAAAAGATCAAAGAAAAAGAAAAAGGAACAAGAAGAATATAGCAGCAGCAGCGATGTCTCAAAAGATGATGAAGAAGTGGCCAACTTTGTCAAAACACTGAACAATGGAACCAATGGTAGGTATAGAGGTAATCTTCCTTTAATTTGTTTTACTTGTGATGGTATTGGTCATTTTTCTAACAAATGTCCTGATAAGAAAAATAGAAATGATGAAGGTTACTCAAAAGGAAAACACACATATAAAGGAAAAAGAACTACACAGAAAGATTTCAAGAAAATATTATGCATCAAAGAAGACATCTCATCATCAGATGAAGATGAAATCAGTGACAGTGAAACAGGAAGAGTTCTATTCATGGCAGTAAAAGATTATGACAAAGAAGACTCCGAAGAAGAATATAAAGAAGCCGAAGAAGGATATGAAGAATTCGAAGATGAAATTGAAGAGGAAAAATTTGACTATCGAGAAGAATTAATGTGTGCCATAGAAGTTATGAAAAGAGAAAAGAAGAAAAACAAGAAACTACAAGCAAAACTAGACAAGAAAAAGGACACTCAAGAACTAGAACAAATGATCACAAGATTCAAGGTTCAAATAGAAGAAGATAAAAGAATTGAAGAAGCACTCAAAGAACAACTAGAATAAAAGGACAAGATCATTGGAAACTTGGAAGCAGAGACTGTCACACTAAGAAAGGATATTCAAAAGAAAAATATGCAGAATAGATCAAAAGTTCTTAATGACATCATCAACAGTAAAAAATCTCATCTTGACAAGTCTGGACTTGGATACAATTAGATAGAAAAGGAATCAAGATCCAAAACAACATAGCAAGAAACAAATCCAAAAAGCTATGTAGAAACAATAAAAGGGGATAGGAAGATATACAAGGAAGATTATAAGGACACTCCTCCACCAAGAAGATTTAGATTTCAGAATCAAGAACAGACATATAGGCCTCAAGAAGAAGAAGAATTCATAAGAGCACCTTCTTTCAGAATATCTTCAACTCCCATGTATTAAACTATATTTTTTGGTTTATGTTATGCATGTAATAATTTTGGACATAAAGATGTGAATTGCAGAGCTAACAACATGAACAATAACAACTTTGAGAGTCATACACAAAGGGGTTACTCAAGAAGACCTGGTGAAACACAAAGAAGAAGTTACAACACGTTTGAATCTTTGAGAATTGAAGTGGAATTTTACAAATGTAACCATTTTGGACATGTGGCCAAATATTTCAGAATGACAGTCCCTCCTAAAGAACCTCAACAGAATAAAAACAGTCACAGACAACAACCTCAGAAAACGACATGGCTGAGAAAGAAAGATCAGTATAGAAATGAAGAATGCACAGTCACTCTACAAGATAAGAAGAAGAAACACGGTTGGTATGTTGACAATGGATGTTCAAAACACATGACATGTGATAGAGACAAATTTCTTACATTGCGAAAGGAAAGAAATGGATTAGTCTCCTTTGGAAATGATAATTCAGCCAAAATCATTGGAGAAGGCACAGTCTGAATTGGGAATAGGAATAAAAAGGCACAAAATGTTCTACTATTAGAAGATATGAAACATAATCTTCTAAGTGTAAGTCAAATGTGTGACCAAGGTCATAAATTTACTTTTGATTCACAAAAGTGTGAGAGAAGAAGAGAAGGTTCAAGGGAAATTGGTCGATACAGCTACAAGAACTTCAAACAACATATATGTGTTAAGTGAAATTGGAAATGAAAAGTGTTGTCTAAGAAAGGAAGATGAAAGTTGGCTATGGCACATAAGAATAGGTCACATGCATTTTGATAACCTTGTCAAAGTCGACAAAAGAGAAGTAGTCAAAGAAATGGTCCAGATCAAGAAACCAACCAACACTTTATGCAAGCATTGTCAGCAGGGAAAGCAAATAAGGACTAGGTTCAAATCAAAGGAATATTCAACAACAAGACCACTGGAAAGTGTGCATACTGATCTAGTTGGACCAACTACAACAAAGGGATTAAAAGGTGAGAGATACTTTATGTTATTAGTTGATGATTATACAAGAATGACTACAGTTTGGTTTCTCAAGAACAAGTCGTAATCTTTTGAAAAAATCAAGATCTACAAGGAAATGGTTGAAAATGAGATGGATCCAAGAATCAAATGCTTGAGATCTGATAATGGAGGAGATTTCACTTCAAAGGAATTTATGGACTACTGCAGTAATCATGGAATAAAAAGGCAATTCTATGTTGCTAAGACACTTCAACATAATGGAGTTGTTGAAAGAAAGAACATGACAGTACAAGAAATGGCTCGAACAATGCTAATGGATTCCAAATTGATAGATATATTTTGGACACAGGAAGTGCATACAATAATTCACATTCAAAACAGAGTAATTCTCATAAACAACACTGATAAAACTCCCTACAAGCTATGGAAAGGAAGATCGGAAAATGTGAAGAACTTCAGAGTTTTTGGAAGCAAATGCTACATCAAAAGAGAAGATGGAAGAATGGGAAAGTTTGACTCTCGTGTGGATAAAGGAGTACATGTTGGTTACTCAAGTACAAGGAAAGCATACAAGTGTTATAATCTAAGATTGAAAAAAGTTGTGGAAAGCATCAACGTAACAATTGATGAAATGGGCAATACCAGAATCAAAGGAAGAAGAAAACAAATCAATGGAACAACTTTTCAAAGAAGTAGAAGAGGAAGATGAAGAGAATCTGACATAAACATAAGAGCAAGTTCAACAAGTATCTCCAAAGACACCTAGAAAACGAGTATAGAAGAATCATCCTTCAGATCAGATTATTGGAAACAAAGATGCAGGAATTGAGACTAGAAGAAAAATCCATTCACCGGAACAAACAAACCTAGCACTCTTATCTATAATTGAGCCAAACTATTTTGAAGAAGACAACAAGGATGAATTTTGGAATAAAGCCATGAATGAAGAATTGGATCAAATAGAGAAAAATGACACTTGGGAACTGGTTCCAAGACCAAAGAATAAGAATGTGATTGGCACAAAATGGGTTTTCAGGAATAAATTAAATGAAGATGGACAAGTTACAAGGAACCAAACTAGATTGGTATGTAAAGGATATGCACAGATTGAAGGAATTGACTTTGAAGAGACATTTTCCCTAGTTGCCAGAATGCAAGCAATTTGGTTGCTTTTAGCCTATACATGCTCCAAAAATGTTAAAGTATATCAGATGGACATAAAATCATCTTTTCTAAATGGGGAACTTGAAGAATAAGTCTACATTGAACAACCAGAAGGATTTCAATTGTCAGAGAACACATATTATGTGTGTAAATTAAAGAAGGCCTTGTATGGTCTAAAAAAGGCTCCTACAGCATGGTACTATAGACTAGATAAGTATCTGCAACAGTTAGGGTTCATAAAAGGAAGTGCACACAACAACCTCTACATCAAGGTATGTCAAGGTAATATTTTATTAATTGAAGTTTATGTTGATTATATTATTTTTGGTAGTGATGATAATAGGTTAAGCTATAAATTTGCAAAAGATATGCAAAATGAATTTGAAATGTCGTTACTTGGAGAACTATCCTTCTTTTTTGGAATTCAGATACATAAAAGAAAACAAGGAATCTTTATTTCTCAAACCAAGTATATCAGAGAAATGATAAAGAGGTTCGGAATGGAAGATTGCAAACCAATTATCACTCCCATGCAAACCTGTTGCAAGTTGACAAAAGATGATGATTCAAAGTCTATAGATCAGAGGAAATATAGGTCATGATTGACATCCTACTATATGTGACAACATCCAGACTAGATGTAATGCAGTCAGTTGGATAGGTGACATCATTTCAAGTAACACCAAAGGAGTCACATGTGTTAGCAGTGAAGAGTATTTTCAGATATCTCAAAGGAACAAAAGAGTTTGGATTATGGTATCCAAAAAAAAAAGGATATATCACTTATTGCCTACACAGATGCAGATTGGGCAGGTTGTATTGATGACTGACGAAGCACCAGTAGAGCAGTGTTCTACTTGGGTGAGTATTTAGTATCATGGCTAAGTAAGAAACAATCATCAATATCTCTATCTACAGCTAAGTCAGAGTATATTGCAGCAACATCATTTTGTACACATGTTCTTTGGATGAAACAAACTCTAACAGATATACAGGTTGAGTATGATGAGCCCATTCCAATCTATTATGATAATACAAGCGCAATCAGTATCTCAAAGAACCCGATGATGCACTCCAAGATGAAGCACATTCCAATCAAGTATCACTTTCTATGGGAGCAGGTTGCAGAAAAGAATATCAAGGTTGAGCATGTGGGCACAAAAGAACAAGTGCTAGACATCTTCACAAAACCACTTCCACGCGAATCCTTTGAATATCTTCGCTAGAAACTTGGATTTATTTCTACTCCAAAATGAATGTTTTTTTAATGATTATCTTATATGTCTTAGATTTACACAAGGAAGCACCATAATAGGAAATTTCAGTCAGGGGGAGCAACCTCGGATGGAAATATACCTTTTTCATTGATGACAAAGGGGGGGAGATTTATCATATGCAGAGGACAGAGTCAGAGGGCAAAGGCATGGTTCCAAGGGGAGCATATTTATCAGATACAAAGGATAGAGAAATGGTACCAGGGGGAGCATGAGTGATATGATTTCATCCTTGCATCAGAGTGTTGCCATCAATGCCAAAGGGGGATATTGTTGATTAAGTTTGGTTGTCATTGATTTCAACCCTTGAAGAAAGCCTTGTAGCACAAGTTTTGGGTAATGGAACCAATATTGTTTGATGTAAATATGACTCATTATTGTCTTTTCATGGTTGATAAGAAGTAAAAATGGATGAACTCCAAAGTAGTCCCCTTATGGTGAAAGCCCTCACGGGAAGACACTTTGCAGAGTAAGAGAACCCATGCTTATTTGAGGAATAATGAGATGAAGGATAGTGAATTTGTGAGTTAAATCATCCTAGATGGATAGTTCTTGTCATGTCGTTTCTAGTGGTATGTGGAACGTCACATACCTCCTCACGGTTAGAGAGTTATGACCATGTGAAGTTGGAGAACCCTCTTGAGTCTTATAGAAGCCCCCAAGAGTGAAAGTGCTTTGCAAAAAAAAATTATTTTAAATGAAGAAGCCCTAAAATAAGGAAAGTGTAAGGCTACATGAATATATAAATAAGAGACAAAGTTCACTCATAAAACACACTTGTACCTATTGTATATCTATTTTCTTGTGTAAATCTTCTTGTAAATACTTGTGGATACATCTGGAGTGGCGAACGTCTGAGGTAGCACGAAGGGTTGACGGAGAAATTCTTGGATTTACAGAAAACCCTATTTTCTGGTGTGTACGTGAGTTGTCTATGTATAGGGTGTGTATATGCAAGTTGTCTGTGTATATGGTGCATACAGTACATCAGATCCATGTAGGTTGTATATGTATAGGGTGTGTATACATAGGCTGTCTGTGTATATGGAGTGTACATGCTGATAAAGTCATGGGAACTTGAGAAGATGAAGATGCAGAGGTTCTATATTTTGAGATCAAGATCCCAGGAAGGTATAAAGTGCTCAAATACATCATATCCATCCTTTGGTTCAAAAGGTATGTCCTATTTCTATGAATAGTTGGATTTTGATGTATGCATGAGGAATGGCAATGGAGATTTGAGGATTCTCTCTAGAAATACTAGTGGCTACATGTGATGTTCTGCATAAGTTAGATCTACAGAATTACAGTGCTGGTATGTTCATCATTGATACTTCTTGTGAGGCACATATTGTATTTCTTGGCATATGGATAAGGGTTTTTATGGTACATAGTTGAGAGCTTTTATTTGTGTAGTAGTTTATGTATTGAGAGACTGAATATCATAAAGGGGTTGATGAGTAAAATCATGTGAGGGATATTATACTTGTTCATGATTACACATACCTATATGACACATGACTAGAGAGAGACATACTTTCCTTGAGTAAAGGTTATATATGAGGATGCATGCACATGTTACAGTTACAGTCTGGATACAGTGACAGGTTACACATCTATGTGAAAGAAATTACAGAAGGTCAAAAGTTAAAAAAAAGAAGGAAACCCTAGTTTTCAAAAGGCATACACATGTTGCATAACAGTTTGGTATCATACATACACAGGATACATAACATATAGGGCACATACATATGCGGGCTTCAACACTACAGGTCATGTATCTGTTGTAATTTTTGTAGATACATGTTCAGTTTGTCGATTAAGGTTGGTTGTCATTGATTTCAACCCTTGAAGAAATCCCCATAGCACAAAGATTGGGCAATGGACCCAATATTGTTTGATGTGAAGATGAATCATTATTGTCTTGTCATGGTTGATAATAATTATAAATGGATGAACTCCAAAGTGGTCCCCTTATGGTGAAATCCCTCGCGGGAAGACACTTTGCAAATTGAGTTATCCTAGAAGTATGTCTAGAGAACCCATGCTTATTTGTGGAATAATGATATGAAATCTAATGAATTTTTTAGTGAAACTATCCTATATGGATAGTTCTTTTCATTCCATTTCTAGTGGTATGTGGAGCGTCACATAACTCCTCATGGTTAGAGAGTTATGGCCATGAGAAGTTGGAGAACCCAGGTTTGGGTAATGGACACAAGTTTGTTTGATGGATAAAGGTGTGAGTTT
>JASDQU010205118.1:0-12808 GCA_032191745.1 Picea mariana
ACAGAGATCTATGTTGTGATTTGAGAATTGTAATATGTGGTTTATTTATAATGTAATCATTAAGGGAGGGTGTTAGAATTAATGATTAATTTAGGGATTAGTTGAAGATTTGTAGGAGTTGTTGAGATATTCTCTCAACCTCTCCCTCCATGAGTGGAATCAGTTGGATCTAAATCCAACTATATATGTGTACTGTGTTGTGTTTAATATAGAAATATAATCTATTGTGTGGGTTATTCCTGTGTGCCTCTTCTTTCTCATGAATTTTAACAAGAGGAAATCTTGCATGGTTCGACGAAGCCTCACAAAACTCAGGATTACAATGTGGAGTTGGTGGGAGGATCCACCTCTGTGATGGCTCTTGGATCACCTGGACCCTTAACTGTGTCTTAGGATCAAACACAAAAGCTAAGCTTCTTGGCATTTGGGCCACTCTATTTTTGGCATCTCGACACAATATTTTGGATCTACATGTGAGAGGAGATTCAAAAATCATCATAGACTGGATAAACATGAAAGGAAATCTTCATGTTGCGGCTCTGGAATGTTGGAAGGATCGAATAAAAGATCTCACACAAGATTTCACACAGATCACCTTCTCTCATATATTCAGGGAGAAAAATTTGAAGGTGGATATCCTATCCAAAAAAGCTATTGTGGATCATATTGGTATTTTATCATATCAATTCTGGACTGGTGGTCATGATTTCCATCCTCACTGCATTTCTCTCTTCTAGTGTATTGACAGAATCCAGCTCGATTTTTTTTTAGGATATCAATCCAGCATGAGTTTCAATGAGGAGGCAAAGACACATGCGATATTTGACATTTGTTGTTTGTACTTCTTCACTCCTTGCATTGCCCTGTACAACAATGTCTTCAACAAATTATTTTTAATTGTCTTCGTATTTCTATGAGGATCGGTTGTACAGCCAGACCTGCCTTCTCTGTTTTGGATATTCCCCTTCTGCATTAGATTGCTCTTGGAATCTACTGGATGATGCTTAGCTCTACCCAATTTTTTCTTATTGTATGAGCGCAATATTGTATCCATTTTGATTAAAATCCAAATCAATACAAAGTGAAAATTTTCATTTGAGAAAAAAAATATGTTTAAAATAGGGATTAAGTTATTATATTTAATTACATCACTAACTTATCCTTTATTAAATTTATCCTTTATTAAATATATAATTTAATATAGTGTATTATATAATATATCACCAAACCCATCTTATTTATTTATGAAGGAAATGTGTGCATTATAAGGATTAAAAGAGAAGGCACTAATATTATAGCCACCCACTACCCTTCTTGCCTATTGACTAGACTTAGCTTTTCTTGCTAACCTCTTGTAAAGGTAAATGAAACAATGGAAAATATATATCAATAATTGGTAAATGTTTGTATATTATTATGATGATTCCTTCACTGGTGGAGTTAAATAATTGAATTAAAAAAAAGTTGAAAATTCACGACAAAGGTTGCAACAATCCATGTATTATCTTTTTATCAAAGCTCCATAAAATTCTAGGTGTATAACCATCTCCTAATTTTAAAATGGAGTTTATATATTTTTTTGAGAAGATTTTGAAAATATGAGAGGAGGTACCTATGCTAGAGTTTGAATCTCTCAATATCATAGCGTTTGAATGCATTTATTCTTAAGGTCGAATTACTAGTTGTTTTTCTGCATATTTATAGAGTTTGGATATCGTGCTAATCATATCAGTGGCGTTAGTGGCTCTCGTAGCATGAGATAAGACATATAATGGGCCATTATAATGAACAACCCATTACTCAAAATAACCATTTATCTAATTCTCAAGTAGTGACTATACAAGGAGCATTGCCAACCATGGTATCATTGAAGGCTCCACAAAAGTTCATCTTGAAGGTTGTCCATGAGGTAATTAAATCCAACCTGATAAATTCCATATTGATATTATAGATTATGAATATGTTGATGTCTTTGAAACTCTAAAAAGGCATACCCTATAAGGGTATTTTGTTAGGCATATCCCACCAAAGTATGTGATCGATACTTTGGTGAAAGAGACATGGGAATCATATGGATGGATTTGCATAGTGATGATAACCCTACAAATGATGATTTTTTCAGTGCTTATTTAAGGAAGAAACTCATTGCCATAAAGTGCTTAATTTAATTTAATGGATGTGTCATAATATCCTATTTTTCTTTGTCAAATAGAATGAAACATTCTTAGTGTATGAACCTACCTAATTGTACTCCCCAATATGCATAAAGTTCTTAAGAATACCCATGTAGTTTGGGAATGCATTTATGCACAAGTGGGTAACTTTATATCCCAAAAACCTATGAGGATCTTCAACTCATGGCCCTAGTAAAGGGTTCTCCTAAAAATCAACATGTTTAAAGACCTCAAGGAATCTATGTATATTTGACTGGGAAGGAAAATATTTGTGAGTTATTCACTATCTATTCTAATACATCAACCTCCAAAACACTTTTTCTAGGTGTTGAATCTTAGGCCATAGAATTAATGAATTACTTTTAATGGATAATCTAGAAAGAGTAGAAACTCGAGACACTGAGAATATGCAAGGTCAAAGCTCCACAACCTCACCCTTAATAGAAAGTGAAGGTTGAAAGAAGTTTGTAAGAAAAGGGAAAAGATCCTCAAGTTCAAAAGTTTCAGTCAACCTTGGCACCTGACGTTGGCTCAACTCTAAAGAATCCTATTAGTTAGTTCCTCCCATCCCGCTTCATCTTAGAGGGTGTGAGTCATATGGCTTGTTATCTTCCCCCATGCCTTATTTCTTAGTTAGAGCCTAATGTGAAACAATCACATAAGAAACAAATGAATAAAACCCAAAATTATTTATTTCTACCTCGATTGTAGAATGTGACCTCTCCAAATGCCTTTGGCTCCCTTGAGGGAATGGGAGATGAGGACATGATGTATTTTCATGTTAAAATTTCACAATGAAGGTAGTTCCATGGAATATTTGGGGCCTTGCAGACCCCTACAGTAAATCCATAATCTAGAGAGTATGTGAAATTGTTTATGGGTTAGATATTTTGTGTTTGCAATAAGTTAAAGTAATTGGTTTAACACTAAAAATGGACTTTGACTAATTTGGTCTAATGTTGTTTTTTTTTTCCCTAACCATGTTGAAGGAAAAAGAGAGGTTGCAACCTTGGTCACCCCAACGTCAATTATTGTTGGTAATATTCATGTTATCGATCCAACAAACCACCTAGTTTGGATGTTATTTTATCTATATGGCCAAGTCCTCGGACCATCCAACATATATGCATCAAATGACATAGATGAGAAAGATTCCCTATGGGATTTTATGGTTCGTGAGCTCCCAGAAGCCACTTTGTTATTGTGTGGAGATTTAATAATATGGATTCTCAAGAAGATAAAGAGGGATCATTATCTATTCAAATGTCGTAAAGGGAAAAATAATATGGAATATCTTAAAAGCTAGGCCTGAGCTATAAAACCCCAACAAATTTCACCATAGGGATTCTCTTAAGTCATGGTTTCATTGGTACAAGTTTTAAAGAGGTAGTAAACAAATTTGACCATAGGTGATCCAGGATCTTTTCATCGAGTGACTTATAAAGAATTGAATTAAATGAGCATAAATTAAAGTGCACCATTAAAGAAGGAAAAAATCAATAATGAAGAGACATAAGCATCAAATCTGAACACAAAAATTTTGATAATGGAGTTCGTCCCTCGTGGACTACGTCTCTGGGTCCTTCTCTCAAATGGTTAGGCTTTTTCATTAACTCAACAAAAGAATTTGGAAAAATACATAAGTATACCTCATTCTAAAATCAAGCTGCAGAAATAATGCTCAAATCATAAAACAGACAACACCACTGAATTCGTGGCATCTAATTACCCAAAAATGATTGTCTCCATGCCTCGATCTGACTCTGGCATTCCCAGTCCCAAGAATAAATTTGTCTCAGTTTTTGTGCCCCTACAACCTACAATAAATTCTTGTACTTGCCTCGAATTGCATGCCCTGGCCATACCACATGCACACCTCTCTCCCTGAGCTCTAGGCATATACTCTTTTTAAACATTTTTTGTGGGCATTATTAGCAACAGAGGTTGTTGGTCTGTTGGTTTGGGTGTGAATGTTAAGGTGCAGTAGAGGGAGGAGGTCTCAGGGTCAAACCCACGGGCCTCCCCCTTTTGGTTTGGTTTGTTGTAAATATATATAAATATAAACAATGTTGTTCCGCCAACTTTGTCGGTGGCTCTATCCAATACTCCAATGATTAATACGTGGTCGGATTTGGTGTGGTCTGCCAGATTTGGTGGACCCGCCAAACCATTTTTTTTCCAAAATTTGGATATGGGCTGTCAATGGGCATTTGCCCACTATCATGTGGTAGCCTCCCATTCGACCACTACTCTATTAGCCTTTCCTATTAGTGTCACATAATCGTATGGATGCCACATCATCGTATGAAAACCACATCACTACCAAATTCCCATGCCACATCACTGTACGGATCGTACGAACTGCCATGTGGAAAAATCCTATTGGTCCAAATATTGGTCCAGAAGTGCCAAATCTGGGTGACACGTGGTAGCCTCTAGTGTTGCCATGTCACCATGTTGACGTCAACATGACACATGTCACCTTCTTCTCCTACCACGTGTGTTGTATGGATTTTTACATCATCTGTACGGATGCTGACGTCAACAGTATGAATGTTGACTCATCCCCCTATTGATTAGGCTAGGTTGACCAAACTTTGACCGTGAATATATTTCGATCTGTAACTATGTTTGACGAGCCATTTTTGTCGTTAGAAAGATTGTGATGTGCTCTTCGTGATAATGTCATTTTCATTGAGTTTTGAGAACTTTGAGTTTTTTCCCGTTCTCTGTCTATTGAGGCCATTCTGAGCATCCTAAGTCGCCTCTACGAGTTCTGAGTTGTTCTTAGCCTTCTATAGATCCTTTTTGGATCACACCTTCCCACTGAGAGTTTTTTTTACTACCAAAAGCTTTCATCAGTCAACAGATAAGTGAGGGAAGAATCCCCTCACTTTGTCCTTCTCAATCCACTTTGCCTTGCTTGGATGTGTTCCCTTTAAGCCTCCTTGAAGATAATCAACATCACCCCTACATGAATTCCTCATCCTTCTGTCCAGGATGATATATTCATGTAACTCATCTAATTACTCAGGAGAAAACTCATCAACTGAAGGTATTGAAACTTCCTCATCCTGATCCATGATCATGGGAGGCTCAAAAAGTTTCAAGTTCTCTATGTTCACAACTTAGTAAATCTACATATAAGGTGGAAGATCCAGACGAAAATCATTGGTACCACTTTTCTCCAAGATAGTGAAGGGTCCATAACGAATGGGCTCGAGATTCTTACCTTCACCCTTCAATCTCTCCTTACTGATGTGAAGCCATACCCAGTCTCCAACCTGGAACTAATGATCAACCCTATGCTTGTCATGTCAAGCTTTATATTGTTCTTGAATTTTCTCCATCTGTTCCTTGACTGCCTGGTGCACCTGTTGGATCCTCTGGATGAACTTGCATGATTTGTCCTATGTTCTTTCTTCATTTACATCAGTATCTCTCCCATACATCAAGTCCAAGGGAACCTTCGGTAGGTACCTGAAACATGTCTCAAAAGGTGAAATCTGAGTGGAGGAATGTAAGGCTCGATTATAAGCATGTTGTACATAGGGTATATGTTCATCCCATAAATTTGGATGCTTGTTGCAGTAGCCTCGAAGAAAAAGTGCCATTGTTCATTTTACACCTTTGTCTGCCCGTCGGTCTGTGGATGGAAAGAAATGCTCCCCTTCAATTTGTTGTCCATCATTCTCCATAAACTTTTCCAAAAATCCCCAAGGAATCGAGTATCTCGATTCGAGATAATGGATGTGGGTAACCCAAAGTGAACCCAAACATATTGAAAGAAGATATTAGCAGTCTTCTTGGCAGTGATCTACCTTTTACATGGCATCAAGATACACATATTGTTGAACCTATCCACTACAACATACAAATAGTCATGACCCCCTTTTGACATTGGTAAACCCCCTACAAAATCCATGGAGATACTTTCCCATGGATGGGATGGAACAGGAAGTGGTGAGTATAGACCCAATTTTCTATTAGTGGTCTTACAAGTAGAACACATCACACACCCCTTTACATATTTAGTTGCAATTTCTTTCATTTGAGGCCAGTAACAAAACCTCTGCAAATGGGCCATATTTTTTCCTACCCCAAAATGCCTAGAAACAAAAGAAGTGTGAGCTTCTTGTATTACATGGACTCATTCACTTGTAGGAATACATAGCTTTCCAAGATGGTAGAGTAGTTTTCCCTGCAGATAATAGTACTCTACCTATGCACCATGGGTTAGCTTCTCATATACTTGTTTAAAGTATTCATCAATGGCATATTGTTCCACATAGATATCATGAGATAAAGAAGTATTCTTCAAAATAATAGAAGCAGTAATAGGAGGTCTAGAAAGCATATCGGCTACCTTGTTACTTTTACCATTTTTGTACTTGATTACCAAATGAAATTGTTGTAGAAAACCCATCCATATGTGGTTTCGAGATTGTTATAGTTTGGTCTGTGCTTGGAGATACTGTAAGGGTTGGTGATCTGTATGTATGATTGTTTCCTTCCCTAACAAGTAGTGCTTCCATTTCTTTACGCTTTGAACTAATGCATACAACTCTTTATCATATGTAAGATAGTTAAAAACATCTTGGTTAAAATTTTCAGAGTTGTAACAGATAGGATTACAATATTGCATCAATATTGCACCCACGCCGTATCCACTAGAATTTGTATCGATCTCAAAAGGTTTTTGAAGATTTGACAGTGATAATACTGGTGCGGTACTGATCTTCTCCTTCAAAGTGTCGAAAGATTTTTGTTTCTTTCCTTCCCACTGAAAAGTGTTCTTCACACTGGATAAGGCATGCAAAGGAGCTGCTATAAAGGAGAAGTTTGAAATGAACCTCCTCCAATACTGGACTACACCTAAGAAGCTTCGAACCTCGGTTATACTTTTTGGCTCAAGCCAATTTAAAATTACATCAATTTTGGAAGGATCAATTTTTAATTGTCCTCCTCCTACAATATGACCTAAGTATACAAGTGCAGTCTTGCCAAATTCACATTTAGAAAAATTTACATACAACTTTTCCCTTTCCAAAGTATCCAATACTTTCTTTACATGCCTCACATGGTCATCCCAAGTCCCGCTAAAAATAAGAATGTCATCTAAATATACAATCACAAAGTCATCTAGGAAAGGCCTGAATACATCATTCATCACACACATGAAAGTTATCAGAGCATTACAAAGCCCAAATGGGATAACTAACCACTCAAACAATCCATGTTTGGTTTTAAAGGCAGTTTTCCATGCATCATGTTCTACGACCTTGATTTGATGGTATCCACTATGCAAATCCAACTTCGTGAAATAAACATCATTCTTTAATTGATCAAGTAAATCATCTATACGAGGAAGAGGGTATCGATTTTTCACCATGATTTTATTTAAGGCCCGATAATCGACACACATTCGCCATGTGCCATATTTCTTTGGCACCATCACGATCGAATAACCACAAGGAGTTGAACTGGGCCTAATGACCCCTTGATCCAATAATCCATGTACCTGCTTCTTGATCTTTGTCATCTCCACAACTGAGATCATGTACATGCCCACATTAGGAAGAGCAGAATCCTGTTGTAGATGTATCTCATGTTGGATTTCCCTCTTAGGAGGTAATCCATCTAGTTCCTGAAAAATATCATCATACTTAAAAACAATATCAACTAATTCCTTCTTATGGGAAGGATCACATCCTTGGAAAGCGTCAGATTCCCCAACATCTTTCTCTCTTACGACCATGAGTACATATCTCTTATTAGTGTTTATAATTCTTTTCATTTTCCCTGCACTAACAAGTGTTGTATTTACCCTCATGTTGTGAGCTCTAACAATATATTCCACTCCCCCATTAGTAAGCTGGTATTTGTTCTCATGACGAAAGAAGATTTATTTTCTATCATAAATATAAGGACTTCCCAACACCGTGCCACATATATCAAGTGGTAAAACATCCAAATCCACTTCATCAATCAACTTTGAAGTAATAACAAATCCGACCCTACATTGTTTGGTGACATAAAGTTTTTCTTTATCACATACCCAACCAAGAGGATAAGGATTTGGATGTGGTTTCATTTCAAGACCCATCTTCTTGACAAGTGCTTCAGATATTAAGTTTACTTGGGAACCCAGATCAAATCATGTATCTATCTTAGTGTGTTTAGATACAACTGTTATGTGAAATAATTCATTCCTCTTTCGTTCATCATCATGCGATTCATTATTGGAACTTGAACTAGCATGAAGGGAATCATTACCATGTACTCCAACCATTGTGATCTTTCCTTCTCCTAAATCGGAACCAAGATCTTGTTGCACTGTAGCAACAATTTGTGTCTTCCCCTTTCCATTGAACTGTTTTGGTCTCTTCTCTGGATGCATTTTCCAACAGTGTTCATCATCGTGACCACTTGTCTTGCAATGAGTGTAAGATTGCTTTACTCTTTCTCTCGTCATTGTGGTGGTCTTCTTGTCCTTCCTTTTAAACATCTTGAAAGGTTTATGTGGGATATTGGAAGGTTTCTTCATGGGATCTTCTTGAACATGCTTTCCCATGTTCTCAAGGTGAGTGACTTGCACACAAACTTTGTCAAGACTAGTGGGGTTAAACAAGAGCAAATTATGATGAATGTAATTGTGAAGTGCGCCAATATACTTCATTAAATTTTCATAAGAATCCAAAGGAATGTTTAATGCAAGAGTTTTATTCCTAAATTCTTCTTTGAAACTTTGTACAGTTTGAGCTTTACTTTTCCTTAAAGCTTTCCATTCCATCATTGCTTTATGTAAATACCCTAATGGATAAAATTTCTTCATTATCGTTGATTTAAATTTCGACCATGAGGAAAGAAGATTACCACACTCACTTCTGTCTTGAAGCTTGTTCTCCAACCATACATGAGCGATGCCTTCCAACCAAAGAGAAGCCAGTTGCACTTTAACTTCCTCTTCATCAATATGTTGAATACGACAATATAATTCAACCCGTCGGATCCAATTATCTAGCTTTTAAGGATTAGCATATCCATTAAACATAGGTAAAGAAAATTTTACATCAAGCTCTAATAATGGTTTCTTAAAAGAGTCTTTATGGCTATAATGATGAGAATGATGAGAATTCTCCGAGGAAGAAGAACTAGAACTTGAAGATGAAGATGGAGGCTCAGGAGGATCTCCTCTAGCCCGTTGGTTTACCGAAGCATCATCATCAACTTGTGCTTCCCTTTTATTCCCTTTCTTCTTCATCCTCTTCTCGTATACTCCATACATTCGTTCGACCATTTTTGACATGTGATAAAATACCATGTGAAAGTTTTTCTCATGTTCATCACACTTGTCTTCTTCTACCATTTTCTTCATTCGGGATGCACAATGAACTTTGGTATTTAAAGTATTAAGAGTTCCTTCACCCTGCTTATGCTTGGCCCTAGTAATCATTCACACTCAACAATTCAATTCAAAGATGACTGCTCTGATACCAACATGATCTGGGATCTTTTCATCGAGTGACTTATAAAGAATTGCATTAAATGAGCATAAATTAAAGTGCACCATTAAAGAAGGAAAAACTCAATAATTAAGAGACATGAGCATCAAATATGAACACAAAAAAACTTGATAACGGAGTTCGTCCCTGGTGGACTACGTCTCCGGGTCCTGCTCTCAAATGGGTAGGATTTTTCATTAACTCATCAAAATAATTTGGAAAAATACATAAGTATACCTCATTCTGAAATCAAACTGCAGAAATAATGCTCAGATCAGAAAACAGACAACGCCACTGAATTCGTGGCATCTAATTACCAAAAAATGACTATCTCCACACCTCGATCCGACTCTGGCACTCCCAGGCCCAAGAAGAAATTTGTCTCGATTTGCGTTCCCCTGCAACCTGCAGTAAATGCATGCACTTTCCTCGAACTGTGTGCCATGGTCGTACCACACGTATGCCTCTCTCCCCGAGCTCTGGGCGGATTCTCTTTTTAAACATTTTTCACAGGCATTATTAACAACACATATTGTTGGCCTGTTAGTTTGGGTGTGAATGTTAAGGCGCAGTAGAGGGAGGAGGTCCCTGGGTCAAACCCGCAGGCCTCCCCCTTTTGGTTTGGCTTGTTTTAAATATATATAATTATAAACAATGTTGTTCCTCCAACTTTGGCGATGGCTCTATCCAATACTCCAACTACTAATACGTGGCCTAATTTGGTGTGGTCCACCAGATTTGGTAGACCCACAAAACCATTTTTTTTCCAAAAATTCGGATACGGGCTGTCATTCAGAATTTTCCCACTACCACGTGGAAGCCCCTGATTGGGCCACATGGCAGCCTCCCATTCGGCCACTGCTCTGTCAGCATGTCATGTTAGTGCCATGTCATCATACATATGCCACATCACTTCCAACTCACCATGCCACATCATTTTATAGATCGTATGGACTGCCACATGGAAAAATCCTATCGGTCCAGAAGTGCCAAATCTGGGTGACACATGGCAGCCTATGGTGTTTCCACATCACCATGATGACATCATCTTGATGTCAGCATGACACATGTCACCTCCTTCTCCTGCCAAGTGTTTTGTACAGATGCTGACATCATATGTACAGATGATGACGTCAACAGTACGGATGTTGACTCATCCCCCTGCTAACTGGGATAGGTTGACCAAACTTTTTCCACGAATATCTTTTGATCCGTAACTCTATTTGACAATTTGTTTGCGTCATTATAAATATTGTGACGCGCTCTTCGCGATAATGTCCTTTTCACTGAGTTTTGAGAACTTTGAATGTTTTCCCTTTCTCTACCTGCTAAGACCATTCTGAGCTTCATGAGTTGCCTCTACGAGTTCTGAGTTGTTCTTAGCCTTATCTGGATCCTTTTTGGATCAATAGGGATTCTCTTGAGTCATGGTTTCTGTTGGATTATTTAGAGGGGGGGTGAATCAGTAATAGCATACTTATAATCCTTTTTATCCAAATAATCCAAGTGTTATATCAATGTAGAATTATTATCCAATAATGAGCAATAAGAAATGAACAATCACACACATACACAATACACCAGTGTTTTACGTGGAAACCAAAATCAGGAGAAAACCACAGAATTCTTTATCTTATATGTCTTGAAGAATTACATTCATTGGAAGCACCAACTTCCCTTGTTTCCAGCTGCAACTGGAAGGAGGCTCCAACCCCCTAGTTTCTTAGGCTACAACCTGAGGCAAGCACCAACTCCCCAATTCTCTGGCTATAACCAGAAGGAGGTTACAGCCCCCTATGTTCTCCAGCTACAACCGGAAGGTGGCTACAACCACCTGTCCTTGCCTCATCCAACCACCTTGAAGTAGAAGTAGAATGATGAAACCACTGTCACACTATCATTGTGATATATACTGCTGTAAACATGTACCAATAAACCTAAACCATGCATCAACCTGTACCTCAACCTGTAATCAACCTTTACCACAAAAAAATGCATCAACCATGCACCAAACTGTACCAAACAATATTTAATCAACCTATACCATAAACAAGTGAAACCAACCATGTACCAAGTATGTACTATGTACCAATCATGTGTCAAGTACTCATAAACTATGACTCATCAATATGTACCAACATCATCAACTATACACCTCATGTATGTGCCAACTCATCAACTACTTGTCTCAACCATGTTCCCAACTTGTACCTCAACCAAAAGCCCTCAACAATTTCATCATCCAAATATGATTTGTAACTCTGTAATAGACCTGGTGTATATGATCACATACCTGCAAACCTTCCTTAATTGTAATGAGTAAAGATCAAAAACTGATACACAATGTTCTTTAGTGTGTTTTATGAAATTCCTCTAGGTGTCACTACTTGGAACCTCTCAAAAAAGGAGTTATGGAAAAAATGGCACACCTTGCTGAATTTTAGCTTATTATAGAGAGTGACCTTGTAGAGCGTGCCCCACATGGAATATTTTCTGAATTGATCTGAAACTGTTACACAGCATACTACAGCCTGTACTCTAACCAAAACATTTGGTATTACTGAATTTGGATATGTTATGAAGAAGTTATGACATTTTTACCCGAAACACTTGTTTTTGACTAGTTTCAAGACTAGCCACAAACCCTATTTTCCTCGGAGTGTAACTCCAAAAATATAACGACCCACGAGATTAATTTTTTACCACATATAATTGGATATGTTTCCTAAATGTCATAGCAATTTCATGGTCAGAATCATTCCAGAAAAATAAAAAAAAAGTTATTGTGAAAATGGTGAGATGACCTGGAAAAAAACATACCTTAGAAAGCATCATCAAAAGAATTTATCCTTCCTTGAATTCCGACCTTATTTTCTTCACTTTCCTCAGAAATTAGCCTTATATATCCTTTGGTTACCTCAGACACATATAGGTATTCAATATTCTCAAGTGAATCTTAAATGAGAGAGCCTTTCCTCTTATTTATACTCTCCAAGTAGCTTCCTTAAAAACATCTTCTAGATCACTTTGCCCACTTTCCTTATTTTAGGGTTAACCCACTTCTAATTTCTCCATTAAATTTATTATTGAATTAATTTATTTTGTATTCACTTTGAATTATAGTACACT
>JASDQU010205118.1:13369-28849 GCA_032191745.1 Picea mariana
AATCTCTCCCCCTTTGTCATCAATGACAAATTATCTTTCCATCTGGGGTTGCTCCCCTGTCTGAACAGTCCTCTTACGGTGCTTCCTGGTAGACATATAAGATAATCATTCAAAAAGAATTCTTTTTGGAGTAGAAATAACTCCAAGTCTCTGGAAAAGATATTCAAAGGATTCTCGTGGAAGTGGTTTTGTGAAGATGTCTACCACTTGTTCTTTTGTGCCCACATACTCAACTCTGATGTTCTTTTCTACAACCTTCTCCCATAGAAAGTGATACTTTATTAGAATGTGCTTCGTCTTGGAGTGCATCACCGGGTTCTTCGAGATATTGATGGTGCTTTTATTATCACAATATATTGGAATGAGCTCATCATCCTCAACCTGTATATCTTTCAAAGTTTGTTTCATCCAAAGAACTTGTGTACAACATGATGCTGCTGCAATATACTCTGCCTCGGCTATAGATAAAGATAATGATGCTTGTTTCTTGCTTAGCCATGATACTAAACACTCACCCAAGTAGAACATTGCTCCAATGGTCCTTCGTCGGTCATCAATACAACCTGCCCAGTCTGCATCTGTGTAGGCAATAAGTGATAGATCCTTTCCTTTTGGATACCATAATCCAAACTCTTTTGTTCCTTTGAGATATCTGAAAATCCTCTTCACTGCTAACACATGTGACTCATTTGGTGTTGCTTGAAATCGTGCCACCTATCCAACTACCTACATTACATCTGGTCTGTATGCTTTCACATATAGTAGGTTTCCAATCATTGATCTATATTGCCTCTGATCTGTAGACTTCGAATCATCATCTTTTCTCAACTTGCAACTAGTTTGCATGGGAGCGATAACTGGTTTGCGATCTTCCATTCCTAACCTCTTTAGCATTTCTCTGATATACTTGGTTTGAGAAATAAAAATTCCTTGGTTGCTTTGACGTATCTGAAGTTCTAAAAAGAAGGATAGTTCTCCAAGTAATGACATTTCAAATTCATTCTGCATATCTTTTGCAAATTTCTAGCTTAACATGTCATCATCACTACCAAAAATAATATCATCAACATAAAATTCAATTAATAAAATATTACCTTCACTTACCTTGATGTAGAGGTTGTTGTTTTCACTTCCTTTTCTGAACCCTGCCTACTGCAGACGCTTATTCAGTCTAGAGTACCATGCGCTAGGAGTCTCTTTTAGACCATACAAGGCCTTCTTTAATTTACACACATAATCTATGTTCTCTGACAACTGAAATCCTTCTAGTTGTTCAATGTAGACTTCTTCTTCAAGTTCCCCATTCAGAAAAGTTGATTTTACGTCCATCTGATATACTTTAACATTTTTGGAGCATGCATAGGCTAAAAGCAACCGAATTTCTTCCATTCTGGCAACTGGGGCAAATGTCTCTTCAAAGTCGATTCCTTCAATCTGTGCATATCCTTTACATACCAATCTAGCTTTGTTCCTTGTAACTTGTCCATCTTCATTTAATTTATTCTTGAAAATCCATTTTGTGTCGATCACATTCTTATTCTTTGGTCTTGGAACCAATTCCCAAGTGTCATTTTTCTCTATTTGATCCAATTCTTCATTCATGGCCTTATTCCAAAATTCATCCTTATTGGCTTCTTCAAAATAGTTTGGTTCAATTGTAGATAAGAGTGCTAGGTTTTTTTGTTCTGGTGAACTGATTTTTCTTCTAGTCTCAACTCCTGCATCTTTGTTTCCAATAATCTGATCTGAAGGATGATTCTTCTGTACTCGTTTTCTAGGTGTCTTTAGAGATACTTGTTGAACTTGCTCTTCTATTTCTGTCGGATTCTCTTCATCTTCCTCTTCTATTTCATATTCTTCTTCGAAAAGTTGTTCCATTAATTTGTTTTCTTCTTCCTTTGATTCTGGTCTACCTGTTTCATCAATTGTTACATTGATGCTTTCCACAACTTTGTTCAATCTTAGAATGTAACACTTGTATGCTTTCCTTGTACTTGAGTAACCAACAAGTACTCCTTTATCCACACAAGAGTCAAACTTTCTCATTCTTCCATCTTCTCTTTTGATGTAGCATTTTCTTCCAAAAACTCTGAAGTGCTTCACATTTGTTGGTCTTCCTTTCCATAGCTCGTAGGGAGTTTTATTAGTGTTGTTTCTGAGAATTACTTTGTTTTGAATGCGAACTGTTGTATGCACTACCTGTGTCCAAAATATATCTATCAATTTGGAATCCATTAGCATTGTTCGGGCCATTTCTTGTACTGTCATGTTCTTTCTTTCAACAACTCCATTCTGTTGAGGTGCCCTAGCAATGAAGAATTTCCTTTTTATTCCATGACTGCTGCAGTAGTCCATAAATTCCTTTGAAGTGAACTCTCCTCCATTATCAAATCTCAAGCATTTGATTCTTGAATCCATCTCATTTTCAACCATTTCCTCGTACATATTGAAGTTTTCAAAAACTTCTGACTTGTTCTTGAGAAAGAAAACTGCAGTCATTCTTGTATAATCATCAACTAATAACATAAAGTATATCTCAACTTTTAAGCCCTTTGTTGTAGTTGGTCCAACTAGATCAGTATGCACAATTTCTAGTGGTCTTGTTGTTGAATATTCCTTTGATTTGAACCTGGTCTTTGTTTGCTTTCCTTGTTGACATTGCTTGCATAAAGTGTTGGTTGGTTTCGTGATCTGGGGCATTTCTCTGACTGCTTCTCTTTTGCTGACTTTGACAAGGTTATCAAAATGCATATGACCCATTCTTCTATGCCATATCCAACTTTCATATTCCTTTCCTAGACAACACTTTTCATTTCCAATTTCACTTAACACATATATGTTGTTTGAAGTTCTTGTAGCTGTACCGACCAATTTCCCTGAACCTTCTCTTCTTATCTCACACTTTTTTGAATTGAAAGTAACTTTATGTTCTTGGTCACACATTTGACTCACACTTAGAATATTTTGTTTCATATCTTCTACCAGTAGAACATTTTGTGCCTTTTTATTCTTGTTCCCAATTCAGACTGTGCCTTCTCCAATGATTTTGGCTGAATTATCATTTCCGAAGGAGACTGATCCATTTCTTTCCTTTCGCAATGTAAGAAATTTGTCTCTATCACATGTCATGTGTTTTTAACACCCACTGTCAACATACCAACCGTGTTTCTTCTACTTAGCTTGTAGAGTGACTATGCATTCTTCAATGCTATACTGATCTTGCTTTCTTATCCATGTCATTTTTTTGAGCTTCTTGTCTGTGACTATTGTTATTTTGTTGAGGTTCTTTAGGAGGGACTGTCATTCTGCAATTTTTCGCCACGTGTCCAAAATTGTTACATTTGTAACATTCCACTTTAGTGCTCAAAGATTCAAACCTGTTGTAACTTCTTCTTTGTGTTTCACTAGGTCTTGTTGAGTAACCCCTTTCTGTATGACTCTCAAAGTTGTTGTTTTTCCCGTTGTTAGCTCTGCAATTCACAGCTTTACGTCCAAAATTATTACATGCATAAAATAAACCAAAAAATATAGTTTGATACCTGGGAATTGAAGATATTCTGAAATAAGGTGCTCTTATGAATCCTTCTTCTTCTTGGGGCCTATCTGTCTGTTATTGATTCTGAAACCTGAATCTTCTCGGTGGAGGAGTGTCCCTGTAATCTTCCTTGTACATCTTCCTATCCTCTTTGATTGTTTCTGCATATCTTTTTGGATTTGTTTATTGCTCTGTTGTTTTGGAGATTGATCCCTTTTTTGTCTGATTGTATCCAAGTCCAGACTTGTCAAGATGATATTTTTTACTGTTGATAATGTCATCCATAACTTTTGAGCTATTCTGCATATTTTTCTTTTGAATATCCTTTCTTAGTGTGACAATCTCTACTTCCAAGTTTCCAATGATCTTTTCCTTTTCTTCTAGTTGTTCTTTGAGTGCTTCTTAAATTCTTTTATCTTCTTCTATTTGAACCTTCAATCTTGTGATCATTTGTTCTAGTTCTCGAGTGTCCTTTTTCTTGTCTAGTTATGCTTGTAGTTTCTTGTTTTTCTTCTTTTCTCTTCTAATAACTTCTATGGCACACATTAATTCTTCTCGATAGTCCTGCCTCTTCAATTTCATCTTCGACTTCTTCATATCCTTCTTCGGATTCTTCATATTCTTCTTCAGAGTCTTCTTTGTCAGAATCTTTTACTGCCATGAATAGAACTCTTCCTGTCTCACTGTCATTGATTTCATCTTCATCTGATGATGAGATGTCTTCTTTGATGCATAAGATTTTCTTGAAATCTTTCTTTGTAGTTATTTTTCCTTTATATGTGTGTTTTCCTTTTCAGTAACCTTCATCATTTCTCTTTTTCTTATGGGGACATTTGTTAGAAAAATGACCAATACCATCACAATTAAAAAAAATTAAAGGAAGCTTACCTCTATACCTACCATTGGTTCCCTTGTTCAGTTTTTTGACAAAGTTGGCCACTTCTTCATCATCTTCTGAGACATCGTTGCTTTTGCTATATTATTCTTGTTCCTTTTTCTTTTGATTTGATCTTTTGGATGCTTTGAAGGCTACTTCTTTTACATCTAGATTTTCCTGTTCAATTTTCATTTCATATGATGTGAAGATTCCATGCAGTTCGTCCATGCTTATTGAGTTCAGATCCGATCTTTCTTCTAGTGCTGGTATCTTAGGGTTGAATTTCATAGGAATAGATCTTAGTACCTTTTGAACAATTACAGATTCTTTGATTTCTTCTCCCAATCCTATGATTGCATTCAATGTTTCGTCAACTCTTAAGAAGTAGGCTGCAATATTCTCATACTCCTTCATTTTTAGTTGTTTGAACTGACCTCTGTATGTTTGAAGTTTTGTTTCTTTGACTTTTGTATCTCCTTCATAAATATTTAGAAGTTTGTTCCAAATCTCTTTGGTAGATTTACAATGTGCAACTTTGGTGAATATTGTTTCACTGAGACCATTCAAAAGTGCATTTGTAGCTTTGGAATTATTCGGACCAATTTTCACTACTTTGTCATTTTTTGGTGGAACTGTTGGTACTATGTATCCATCTACAATTGATTGCCAAATTTCAAACCCCTGTGCTTGTATATATGTCTTCATCCTAATGCTCCAAAAAGCATACTTTTGTCCATCAAAGTGTGGTATTCCATTTTTATATGAGTTGTTACTCTCCATGATCTACCTTTCAGTGGTTAAAGTGATTTCTGAAGGAACCTGCTCTGATACCAATTGTTGGATTACTGAGAGGGGGGATGAATCAGTAATAGCGTAATTATAATCTTTTTTCTCCAAATAATCCAAGTGTTATATCAATGTAGAATTATTATCCAATAATGAGGAATAAGAAATGAACAATCACACACATAAACAGTACACGAGTGTTTTACGTGGAAACCCAAATCAGGATAAAACCACGAAATGTTTTATATTATATGTCTTGAAGAATTACATTCATTGGAAGCACCAACTTCCTTTGTTTTCCAGTTGCAACTGGAAGGAGGCTCCAACCCCCTAGTTTCTCAGGATACAACCTGAGGGAAGCTCCAACTCCCCAATTCTCTAGCTACAACCAAAAGGAGTATACAACCCCCTATGTTTTTCGGCTACAACCAGAAGGTGGCTACAACCACCTATCATTTCCCCGTCCAATCGCCTTGAAGTAGAAGAAGAATGATGGAACCACTGTCACACTATTACTGTGAGATATACCTTTGTAAACATGTACCAATAAACCTGAACCATGCATCAAACTGTACCTCAACCTATAATCAACCTGTACCATAAACAAGTGCATCAACCATGCACCAACTTATACCAAACAATATGTAATCAACCTGTACCATAAACAAGTGCAACCAACCATGTACCAAGTATGTACCAAACATGTGTCAAGTACTCATCAACTATGACTCATCAATATGCACCAACATCATCAACTATACACCTCATGTATGTGCCAACTCATCAACTACTTGTCTCAACCATGTACCCAACTTTTGCCTCAACCAAAAGCCCTCATCAATTTCATCATCCAAATATGATTTGTAACTCTGTAATAGACCTAGTGTATATGATCAAATACCTACAAACCTTCCTTAACTGTAATGAGTAAAGATATGAAACTAATACACAATGTTCTTCAGTGTTTTTTATGCAATTCCTCCAGGTGTCACTACTTGGAACCCCTCAGAAAAGGAGTTATGGAAAAAATGGCACACCTTGCTGAATTCTAGCTTATTCTAGAGAGAGACCTTGTAGAGCGTGCCCCACACAGAATATTTGTTGAATTGATATGAAATTGTTACACACCATTATACAGACTATACTCTAACTAAAACATTTGGTCTTACTGAATTTTTATCTGTTATGAAGAAGTTATGACATTTTTACCCGAAACACCTTTTTTGACTAGTTTCAGGACTAGCCACAAACCCTATTTTCCATGGAGTGTAACTCCAAAAATACAACGACCCACAAGCTGAATTTTTTACCCCAGATACTTGGATATATTTCCTCAATGGAATAGAAATTTCACGGTCTGAATCATTCCAGAAAAAAAAAAAATTATTGCGAAAATGGTGAGATGACTTGAAAAAAAACATACCTTAGAAAGCATCATCAAAAGAATTTATCCTTCATTGAATTCCGGCCTTCTTTTCTTCACTTTCCTCAGAAATTAGGCTTATATATCCTTTGGTTACCTCAGACACCTATAGGGATTCAATATTCTCAAGTGTATCTTAAATGAGAGAGCCTTTCCTCTTATTTATACTCTCTAAGTAGCTTCCTTAAAAACATCTTCTAGGTCACTTTGCCCACTATCCTTATTTTAGGGTTAACCCACTTATAATTTCTCCATTAAATTTATTATTGAATTAATTTATTTTGTATTCATTTTGAATTATAGTACACTCATCACTTCACTTTATTATTTACCTTTTAAAATCTCTTAAACCACTTTGACTACTTTGACCTTTTGGGGCTTCTAGATGACATATGAGGGTCCTCCAACTTTGTAAGGCCATAACTCTCAAACCATGAGGAGTTATGTGGCGTTCCACATACCCCTAGAAATGGAATGACATGTAATATCCATATAGAATATTATAACCTAAAAATGTATAAAAACTCATACCGTTATCCATCAAACAAACTTGGGTCCATTACCCAAACCCGGGTTCTCCAACTTCTCATGGCCATAACTCTCTAACCGTGAGGAGTTATGTGGCGTTCCACATACCACCGGAAATAGCATGAAAAGCACTATCCATATAGGATAGTTTCATGGACAAAGTCACTATCATTCATCTCATTATTCCACAAATAAGCATGGGTTCTCTAACCATACTTCTAGGATAACTCAATCCTCAAAGCATCTTCCCATGAGGGATTTCACCATAAGGGGACCACTTTGGAGTTCATCCATTTCTACTTATTATCAACCATGACAAGACAATAACTATTCATCTTTACATCAAACAATCTTGGGTCCATTACCCAACCTTTGTGCTACGGGGCTTTCTTCAAGGGTTGACATCAATGACAACCAATGTTAAGCAATAGTTTCATTGGTACAAGTTTTAAAAAGGTAGTAAAGAGTGTTTAAGAGGCTAGATATATCCATGTTTATGTAACATTTTTTTTTCTTCTTTGACTATAATGGAAGAAGGTATGAGCAATTTCTAGGTGAACTTGCTCTATCACAAAACCAACCTATCATTTTTTCATATCTTGGGAGTCTAAGAAAATCAAATCCCTAAAGAATATTTTTATACTTAATACATCATATATAAAGCAGCCATCTTGTATTAATAAAGTTCATTTTCAGCTTAATGATGTGACCAAGAGGCCCTAAAGGATGGATAACTCGGTGTGAGGATGATATCATTTTTCTCACTAATTTCTTGCATGGCTTGTAACATCCTCCCCATAAATATTAATATATATTAATAATTATGGAAGAATCATATGGGAGAGACCAAGACAGAAATACAAACCAGAGGTAAATTAGCTTTTCATAAAAATGTTACTCTACGATCTAGGACCTATATTATAAGTTTTTATGAAATTATTCTTGTAAATATTAATTACCACAATTGCTAGTAACAAATTTCAAGACTTAGATAACAAAATTTGCAACCACCTTAACTAGGCATTACTCATATTATAAAGAAAACCCAACAACTTCCCTGAGCATAGTGGATGTATAGTTTCAATTCCAAATAGATTGGATCTGAAATATCAAAGTCGGTCAAAAAACATTCAAAGAAAATGGATATGGGATTTCCATCACGACAACCATTTATTCCCCATGAAGCTTGTAGATAAGTATGAAAAAACTATGTGCCTCTTGGTTTCTTGGCATTTTTCTAAGTCAAGAAGCTTTTTCTTATGGCTGGTGTTGGGCTCTAAAGATGTCCTAAAAACAACCTTAGTCTGACATTAATTTATCAACCGAGGATTTGTCTTTTCTCTCAAGAATGTCAGCAAAGTCTATGCAGATAGTCATAGAGTTTTAAGTCGTGTAGATAATTCACTTACAACAAATCTAAGTCTATCTAAATTACTACAATAATCAAGTTCTTCACACATTAACTAAAAAATCTGAAACTAATAAATCAATCAATAGAAATATATTCTGAGCGGAAACACACCACGAATCAAAAAATCAATCGCTTTACTGAATTCATTCATCTATTTAAGAAACAACAATTTAGTCTACGAAAACACTTAATGAATCAATCTCTCAATGACTAATTAATATGTTGGAAAGGAACAATGATATACTGAGTATTTAAGAAGGAATAGCAAATGCGAATTAAACGAAAGGAACAACAAATGTGAATTTAACAAAAGGAACAAAAAATGTGAATTTAAATGAAAGGAATTTACAAGCGATAAATTGATAGGAAATGGAAATGGAACAACAATCGATAATCCCCAAATGGAACATCTAATCTCTGCAAATGGAACAACATAACCAATTCATAAAAGAATCAACACATTAACGAGTTTATCTTAACTACTGAAAGGAAATTCAAATCACAAAACTATAACATAATTGATATGATTACAGATGAGACAGTAGCTCCTGTCGACTGGACCCACGGTCTTCAGAAGATACTACTACGAAAAACTCAGTACACAGAAATGATCAAAACGCTTGAAGCATTCATTTATTCCATAACTGATAAATCATTTACAATGGGATCGCTTGTACAAAGTGTCAACAATTAAGAGATCTAAATGCTTGGGTATCTCTCTATCATCCACTATTCTTTATATATTACAATGAGATAAGTAAATTAAGTTATCCTAAGGATCGAGAGATACTCAAGATTGCTTTTACTATTTATGAAGATTGCAGGATAAAAAGTCAATCTTCCTTTGAACCATTTTCTGCATGATTTCTTCGATCTTCAATGTCCTTTGCATCTTCATTATATTTTTAATTATCTTTAGTTAACAATAATTGGCCATTTCTACATAAAATCAAAACAATTCAAACCAAAGTTCAAAAAATATCTAATATCATTCACTATTATTTCCTAAAGGCTTTTTAACCATTTTCTTCCCTAATTACTTCAAATTAATAGAAAAGTCAACAAAGAATATATCACAAACCAAGGTAACAAGGAGAATATTTATAGCTTTTTCTGAACTCAACATACCCCCCAGCTTACCTTTTTGCATGTCCTCATGCAACAAGAGAGTTTATATGCAAAGAAGTGATATTGAAGGGTGGAGAGGTCTTTTATCTAGGTCTTCGGAACCCATGCTTACCTTTAAGCTATTCAAAAGAAGCATCTTCCCTTTTCTTACGAATTTCATAAACACTATGATAACCCTCTAGAGAATACCAAATAATGGGGCGATTGTATTTGCATCCAATCCAGGAAGGCCCTTCGTCCATGATCATTTTTTCATACCTATCTAACATGAGATAAGTTGCTTGAAAGTTCCTGAAACCAAAAGGTTCCATGTTCTTGACTTCATTCTAAGAGACGTTCCATATTAATTTGGCAGTAGCAAGGGATTCTTCTCTAATTTCTCCAAAAAACTACAGCCCTGAATGTACAACATGTATATGGATGGGAACTAAAGATGCCACAACCTTCTCCCTCTTCATGAATGCTCTATGTTTCATAATGGTATCAAAGGGTTTAGGAAGTTCCCCTCTGATCCATAGGTCTAGTCCATTCTCCCTTTTCATGAAGACCTTATGTGCTTTGGCCCACCTAAGTTTATTTTTGGCAAAATGCAAGAAGGCCTAAAACTGGATATCCCTAGTGAATGGGTTGGGGTTCTCAAGTTTGTTTTCTTCTAGGATGAAATTGTGAAGATATAGTTCACACAAAAAGCATTGTACTCCATCCTCTTGTTATTTAAAATGTGAAACAAAATTAGAAACAGTGGTAAACTCAAAAGGTGTGACTGCCCTAATGGATTTTACTTTCAATAATAGATAACGTTATAATAGAAATAGAGCATAATTGGTAGCAGGGGCCCTGCAAGATAGTATATCAGAATAAATAGAGAAAACATGTTTGATTTGCTTCAAAGCTCCATCAAGTTGAACCTGTACCTTTTTCACCTTTTCTTTAGCTCTGTTGAGCTCAGTAAAGGTTTCATTCTCAGTTTCTGACATGGTTTGGAGTTGTATGACAACTTTATGATGTTTTGTCACTGTCACCATTTCAATTTGACATTGGGTCAGGGTCTGTTGGGATTGTTCCAGTTCTGATTCCAACCTTCTAATAGTGGCATCATGTTCAGGGGAATGGAATATTTATTTAGTATGAACAATTGTCTTTATTGTTGTTGGAACCTCTGTCTGAGTTTCTATTTCAATTGATTCCAAAGGAGCATGAAATTATGTTTGTGTTTCAACAGAATTAGTGTGAACTGCCCTTCTGGGAAGTGGATTTCTTCCCTGTACTCTATCCCTCTTAGATTTATTCTTCTCATGGGCTTTTTCAGCCTGTTCTAGTTGCTTCTTAAGTTGTCTAATTGTTTCTTTCAATGTGCCAACTTTTTTTTTAATACTTTTATTTTCTTGACCATGTTCCTCAATGTCTTGTTTTCATGTTCCAATTTCTTGATTTTGTGATTGTCTTTTTCTGTTGTTTCTTTCTATATAAGGGGAATTTCAAGGTCTTCCCCACCTTGACCAATTGGTGATTGATTCCATATATCTTCTGGGTGCCTTGGTTTCTCTAAGGGACTGTTTTCATCAAACTGAGGTTCTGGTTGTTTTTCTCCCTCGGGAAATGCCATCTCCATATCAGGAAGATCAAAGACAGGGTTTGAATGAGAAGAATTTGGATCTTGGGGCCCTCCTGACCTATCTGTATCTTCAGTAAGTGATATCCCTAAATTTCCCAATACTTGGGCCAAAACCTCTTCATAACTTCCAAAGAAATCATCCTGTTGTCCTGCAGAGCTTTCATGTAATGGTTGTTCTATTTGTATAGTTTCCTGAGTGCTCTCAGGTTGTGTTGTCTCTTTATCCTTTCTTCTTTTTACAGTGGAGGTCTCA
This sequence comes from Picea mariana, assembly GCA_032191745.1. Classification (NCBI taxonomy): domain Eukaryota; kingdom Viridiplantae; phylum Streptophyta; class Pinopsida; order Pinales; family Pinaceae; genus Picea; species Picea mariana. The sequence goes on from JASDQU010205118.1 coordinate 24,926, forward strand.
AGAACATAAATTTTTCTCTCTATTTTGTTCTTTGATGTTCCTTCCTACATGCTCTGAGTTTCTTCCAACTGAATAAGGTATGTTTCCATTTCAGGTTTGGGGTACTGGTATTTCAATTTGGGAATTATCTCCCTCTGTCTGGGCTGCCTCAATTCCTTGTGGGGGAATTTCATGGTGGACTTCAGGCTTCTCAATTTGCAGGGGTCTGTCAAGCTCAATTAAGTCCCCCCACGTTATTTCTATATTGTTTAAGGCCCTATATACTATCAATTTTACTAACCTTTGATGATTGATTACATTAGCAGGGTCTTTGGATTTTTGGGTTCTTCCGACGACTTCATGCAGCATGGTATTAAAAAAGAATGGTATATTTATCACTAATTGTTGTTTTAATATTTCCAAAATATTGAGGTGGCAAGGTCTCACCACTTCATATCGTCTATCACATGTGATATATCTCTGCACCACGCCTGCTATCTCCCTCCAGGGTTCGCTAAGAGAAGCGGGGTTGAGGCATTTTTCCTTTTTGTCGAATTCCTCCCCTGGTTCTACAAAGGACTCCACAAATTCCTTAAGTGTTGTGTATTTTTCATTCCACTATGTTCCTTCATTTGGGAGGCATGTTACCTCAGCTATAATGGCATTAGTAACTGGTATTTGTATGCCTCTAATTACTGAGACTCCCCCTATAAATTTTGGAAGAAATCTAGCGCAACATTTATATCGAATCTCTGTAGTCTGTTAAAGTATTGCATCCGCCCTAGACGATGTAGAAATTCCCTTTCTTGGTTAGTTACTTGCAAAAATGTAGGCTCACAAAAAATTCTTCATCCACCCATGTCTTATGTAAACAAGTCAGCACAACTATCGTTCCCAACTGCAAACTTAGTTAGACTAGCCTGTGAGAAAAAATTACTAGAAATGGTAAAAATTACAGAATAGAAATGGTATATAGAAATACAAATTTTCCCTTTATCTGTAATCATTATGGCCCATCGATAATCGTGTGGAATGTCCACCCCCTGTTGAATGAAAATTTCAACCTCGACCGTTGGTATGTGTGAACATAATGATGGTGGTCAGTCAAGTGAGGGATAATTATTACGTTGTCGCCATTGGGATAATGACCATTAATAACTTTCAAAGCATTTTAATGTTAATCATGAATGATAATTACACCTTTTGTGGAAAGTACAAGTTCAAATACCAATATTCAATATGTTAAGGAAGAATATTTCGAGTAGTCCTAATTTGTTCATGTTTTATAAATATGCCACGTGTCATAATTCTATTACTTTCCCTTGTGTTGAATATAGCCGGAATGATGGCCTCTTTTTTAAAGAAGTAATTCTATGAACACAATAAAAAATTAGTGTATTTAAGATAAACTTCCATACCACAGGCAGAGCCACTACTGCTAGCAGGCATCCATAGCCTCGACAGGATTGCCTTTTAACCCATAGATGAGCCAATATCCTCAATAAATAGTTTGAATAGTCTTTTCCCAAAAAGGAAACTATCTTGGTTTGGTAGCCAGATAACAACAATGCCACTCACTAGATCGTAACAAAGTGAACAAGTCGGCTCGTCATGAGACCTCTTGTCCTTTGACCTTAAATGCCAAAGGTCATTGCCTTGGTGTGGTATCCATAGTGGGAATGTCACTTACATTAATCTCTTATGATCATGGTAGGTTGGCTCATGATGAGACCCTCTATCCTTTTTGGGACAAGGTTATTTTCTTTATTTATATTTATTTGTTTTATTATTATTTTATTTATTTTTTTCTTTTTTCAAGGGAGGCTCACCTACTCCTTAAGAGTGTGGGATGGCATAAGAAGTGTAAGAATGCCAAGTGAAAATGTGCCTTAGACTCCTTATTATGATTTGAAGGCAATCTATCATTCAAGTATATGTATATATATAGGGGAAAGAAACGAATTACAGTGGTTAAGGATTATGAACAATATTAAGATAATTCGAAAAAAAATCAATCCATAATCAATTTGATAAGGTATGCTAGATAGTCCTCAAAAGAAAATGACAAATCGTTACCATCATGATTAGAAGTGATGTTGTTGAAAATTAGTTAGTGAATTGCATACCCAAAGGAGTGGCTAAACGTATCAGAAGCACGTCTTGTTGGTGGAAACAAAAATCGTTACTTTCAAAGGAAAAGAACAACAACAAGAACAACTGCAAAAAGGAACAACAGTTGTTTCTTTTGAATGAACGGCGCTACCCGAAAAAAAGGAACGACAATCGCGACAAATGGAACGACAGTTGTTACATTTGAATGAACGATACTGCCTGCAGAGGGAATGACAATCACAACAAAGGGAACGACGGTTGTTATGTTTGAATGAATGGAACTACCCGCAAAGGGAACATAAATCGCAACAAAGGGAACGACAATTGTTACGTTCGAATGAATGACACTACCTGCAAAGGGAACAACAATCGCAACAAATGGAACGACAGTGATGATGTTCGAATTTAACCATCTAATTAAGTAATTGGATACCTCCCGCAGACATTTTTGTTTTAGCGAATCTAGGATTGATTAGTCATCAACTAATTTTAATTTTACAGGTAGGTTTATTCAATGATCGAAGGAATATTATATATTGGATGATTTGTGGTGTTATGCATTCATTTTCTATTTACTAAAGTTGTGCATTCTTTTTAGTGCATTTGCCTAACTTTTTGCTGAGGAATATGACATATTCATCTCCTATATAAAACAAGGTTTATATTCAATGGATTTTTCAAAGTGAGACAAGAGAAATTTGAAGTTTTGAATAAGGAACAGAAAAGAGTGCTAATTATATTTCATTACAATCATCTTTTCTAGTTTTTGTTCCCCAAATCTCTTTATAGTGACTTTCCTAGAAAGTAAAAACCTAAAGACTCAATCAAATATTTAAAGAAAAATATATACAATATGTACAGTGCTGGAAAGACAATAATTTCATGGAGTTGAATTTGTTGGGTTACCTTCCCAGCCAGTTAAAATATGAATAGTAGGATCATTAATTACTTCTTGGCAAAAGGATTCTTTTGAAAGTGGTTTGTGGTAGAGTCGTACTCGATGTCCATTTACTAGAAAAGGAGAACCAAACTCGTTGATGGTAGCTAAGGTGATAGTGCCATTATCATGGACTTCTTTGATTTCATACAATCCCAGCCATCTTGTCTGAAATTTCCCAGGAAAATGATGAAATTTGGAATCATAGAGAAGCACCCAATCACCTTTCTGGAAGGATTTCTTCTTGATATACTTGTGATTCTAGCTAGCTCTCTGTTGTTGAATAACAGTTGTGTGTTGAAGGGAAAAAGAGAGTGCTTCATCTAAATCATTAATTTGTTGTAATCTCTATGTGTGTGCTTCGGTAATATCTAGTCCAATTTCCTGGGCAATTCTTAGAGTCTTGATCTCAAATTCAATTGGAATAGGTTCTGAGTAGCGAGTAGTGTTACGCCATGTTGTGCGATAGGCCCATAAGGAATTTGGAAGCTTGGCTGCCCAATTTTAATGGTTTGTTGAAACTGTTTTTGCAAGATACCAGATATATAAAATGTGCAGAACAGAAATGAAATGCTAGAAATGACAGAATAACAGTAAAATATCCAGCATAATCTTCACAATACACAGAAATGATATACGAAATAGCAAAAGAAATAGCACTTTGAATCAGATAGCAATGTTCACAGGCCTCTTCGAGGGGGCAACCTCCAGTCGAGCAACGCTCTGTTACAATAATATCCAAGCTAGGGTTCTCATACCCTCGACTCATATTTATACTAAAAAGAAGCATCTAGAGGAAGATCCTTCTAGAAGCGAAAGCTTCTATTAGGTCTTCTTACATCCGCCTTATTCTATTTTATTGAAAGGTCTTATTAATATTGACCTTTATTACATCC
>JASDQU010205119.1:0-24879 GCA_032191745.1 Picea mariana
TAAGCAATATTCTTCATACCTTTTCTGTTATTTGGCATCTGATTTACAATTTCTAAAAGCACTGGTTCATTAAGCTATTCTGATAAGTAATCTCTCCATTGTGCTATCTTAGTATCCCATTGATCCACCTACTGAAAAGTATTCAATTCTTAAGTTACCAGGCATACTTAGCTTATAACCCTAAGTAGTTTCCTGGAGTGATAACAGGATGAATTTTTGAATGGATTATCAGTAAGAAGGAACTGGAGCAATCTTGTGCAAAGTAAACAAAAAGTAGATAAAATGCTTGCATGGTTGCATTGGCATTTTGATTTCACTTGATTGGCAGTTCATTTCAGTAGTTAGAGTAGGTAGGACTGTGCGAATAAGCTTGTTGGTCAAGCATTGTACAATCAGATTTTAGCAATGTGTTCATTATTCAGTATCCAGTGGAGAGCAGTGTGCAGAGTTTGGTTTTCAGTAGACACTAGTGACAGGTCAAAGAAGGGTACAAAGACATGTTTTGGGAGTAGCCCAATGGATCAGGCATGTGGTCTACTATTCTTTGCTACCTCATAGGGAGGATATCATCCCCAATAGGAGCCTATGTTATCACCTGCTAATTTGTATCAATTTTTCCCAAAGCGTCTTGTCCTTATGTTGTTTTTCCACTCAGACTTTCAAACTTTTTCACCAGCTCCATCAAGCTCCCATGACCTAAATCCTTCACTCAACTGGTCATCCAAAATATTCATGTCCTCCATAAGTCAAAAATTTGACAAATATCCCAAACCTATACCTAGTCTTAATGCTTATATAATTCCCTTAGTTCCATCACTTCATTCATTTTTACCCTTATTTTCATATTTCCGTTGAAAATAAAAAATATTCATTTTATTAAGCACCCTTATCCTATCCACAAAGTCATGTGTTAAATCCTCATACACCCAAAGTCTTTAAAAAAATGGAAAAAAGATTATTATTAATATAAATATTTTTATATTAAAATATTTATATTAATATTTAATCCAATATTTAATTTATGGAATCAAGTCAAATCATATCATGGGCACGAATCTCAATTCGTAACTTGGAAAAGTCAAAGGTTGGATGGAGGGCGCACATACATATCGTGGATTGAGGTAACGAGGAGGTTAATTATGTGAAGGCGGACCGGGGAATACTATTGTGGTTTATTTGGTGGACATGTGTTTTTAGGTGGAGCACATCGGAGGTAAAAGTAGTTTGATTTAAACCACTTTTTGCCCAAGACTAATATAATAAATGCAAGCATTTATCATATTTTTTATGTGCGACATTTTTCCAGGAGTGCATTTCAATAATGATTATGGGATTTCCAATAAAAGAAATTCCTCCTCACGGTGAAAAGGTTTTATAGAGTGAATGGTGAAATGGGCAAAATAAGACATGGTTTTAAAGACCACAGACATGAATTAAACTATGGAAATTTAATTCTACAGGATAGAAAATATTTGGGAATTATTTTTATTTCAAATATATTATTCCCAAATGTTTAATGAGAATATGGATAAATGCAATTATATTTGAAAGAGTATGAGTTAAATTTCAAAGGGAACGTGGCAAAGGAAGGAGTTGGAGCGTCAGAGGAATCTGCAGGGATCATGAAACGTTTTTTCTGAAAACTGTCATTTGTAATCATTGTAGAAGATGAAACGTTTCATTTCATTTATTGTAACCGGTTGCACACTGAAGGAACTCGAATTGTATAAGTGAGAGGTTCTGAGTGTATTAGAGAAGGGAAGAAGTGCAAGGGCACAATTCCGGTGGTTCTGGACTCTATTGTAATTTTTCTGGGACTGAATTGAATACATATGCAGAAGCATTTTGAATTGTTCATGAAAAGATTCTAATGGATATGATACGAGTTTTATCTTCCTTCACTGTTTGTATTTCCCATGTTCTTTAATTCCATTTACACTGTCTTCTATTTAAATTGGAGAGTTAAAGGCCCAAAATTCATCATTTGATGCTCTTGGCTTAAGCAATTTAAATTGTGTGTATTTCTTCCTAACTAATTCAGAATTCATTTTATTAATGCTCTGATGCAGTTACTTGTTTTTCCCCTTTCCTCATACACTTTGCAAATTTCAAGTTACAACTCAGATTCATTGCCTCACTTAGCCTTTATCCTCTAGAGAGTTCTATCAGCTGATCATTATTTTCATTTAATTTCAGAATTTTGACTCCATATCCCTATGTGTCCCTCCTCTTTTTGTCCAACAACATTATTAAAAATCCCAAAACAAACCAAATCTAGCCACCGGTTTCCAAAATAAATATCAAGTGACACGAGAGAGCCCTCTCTGAGTTGAGCAGGCTAGTGCCTCAGCTCTAAATTTGGTTGAAACAGTTACCTCTGTCATTTTTCTATTCAACCAGACAGATTTATAGAGTGCTAACATTTTGGCACCGTTGTCGGGGACGAAAATTGAAAACTTTTCCCTGGGAAAGAACAAAACGGTTGAGTTCTAAGGTCTGAGAGCAGCAGACACTTAGGCACATCTTGGTTTTATTCTTGCTCTGGTGACTCCACACATCAAAAATCAGTTTGAAGGCGATTCCGCTGGTAGAAGAATCCAGAAATTCAAATCTTCAATGGAAACTCCACTCTCAATGCATAATCCAGCTTCCAAAACATTATTGATGACTCCACTCAAGCTTCAAATGTAATTTAGAGAATCCAATAGAAGATGAGATCCCTTGACAGAGGTATGAAAAGACATTATGGAAGAAAACAAGTACTTAAAATTGGATTTTTTCCAAGGCATTTTATTGTTTGTTATAAGTTACCTCTGGTCCTTCCTTGAACATGCCAAACAAGTTTTTCTTTACTTGCTACATTCTAATGATGATCATGATAAAATTGCAATTGTATATCCTCCTCTTAAAGTGGTACATGCATATCTTCATTGTATCACTGATTTTGATAAAAAAATTCCATCTAGGCCATGTGATGACCATAACCAAGTTGATGAGCCTCATGAAACCATGGTTGATGTTTCATGTCCTGCACTTGATCCAACACCCTCTAAGTCTCAACATAGATACAGACCCTTAAAGTTACCCCACGTCCTTTAAGATTTTCCTCCAAAACACTATGAGTACCTACCTATGTTTGATGGGGAACCTAATTCCATATCAGCTGAAAAACACATCCAAGGGTTTGAACATTTTATAGATTTGTTTGAGATTGACCATGATGATGTTTGTATGAGGGTGTTCTCTCAATCCTTGAAAGGAGACACCAAAGACTGGTTTAAACATTTGCAGCCAGAGACAATTATCTCATGGGAGGAATTGAAGGATGTCTTTTTAAAGTTTTGGGGCAAGAAGAAATATTTGGATCTACAACTTATAGAGTTCTATGCCTTAAAAAAGCAGAGAAATGAAACTATTTCTATATTCAATAGAAGGTTTTCCAATATATATTACAATTTTTCCAAAGAAATTCAACCCACTGAAGCTGCTTCCATGCTCCATTATGAAACTACTCTTTATCCAGATTTGTCTTTCCTCCTGATGGAAAGAAGACCTAAGTCCTTACAAAAAATGTTTAATGATGCTCAGGACATTCAACACAACATCCAAGCATGTAAACAGATCCAGAATGAGGGGTTGAATGCTCAAGAACATGAAAGTGAATATGAACAGAAAATAGTTGATTGGAATCCTGAGCATAGAATTGACAATATCATTGGTCCTCTTGAAGTTTACAATGCTAATGATTTTGCAAAAAATTATATTCCACTTGTTGAAAGAGGAGGTGTTGATTTAGCTTTTGATCCATCCCATGATAAGCAGGGGGTTGATCGTTTTATGTATTCATTTGTAGACAGTCAAGAAGATGAATTTTCAAATCAGTTTATCGAAGTACATGTTGATATTCCAAGTTTGTTCTTGTTAGATGACATTGCATATGTTGCTGATTTTCCTATATATAATGAATATGATGATGATTATGATGTTGACTCCCTAGAACAACCAACTACATGTTCTCTATCAGAAAATGTTCCTTTTCAGCAGTGTAATGAGAACAATCAACCTACATATCACAGTTACAAAGAAGAAAGTATTGAATCAGTTAAAGGGAATTCTTTACCTTTATGCTTTTCTTCATTCAAATTGTTGAAAGAAAATCCTAAGATCATCATTGAAGCAAATGAATGTTTGTTAATGCCAAATCACATTGATTCACTAAAAATAATTGACAAGAAATTGTAGCAATCTTCTCACGTGTTTGATGACCCTGGTACTTGTTACATAGAAGGTCTTGTCAGTACAAATTTGCAGCCATTGGTTGAAGAAGAATCTGAAAATGAGTGTGTTCAGCCATCCATAGAAATTGAAAAATGTGTCTATGACAACAATGAATAAAATGAACAAGGTTTTGAATCAGGTTATCTCAGTTTAGATTTGCAGCCCTTGCTAAACTACCATCTTGGAAATGAAGATGATAGTAAATCAACATCATTGTTAGACATGGATTTCTTTCCACCAGGGGTTTCATTTCAGCCAACACTATCTTTTGATTCAAAAGATTGTTATTTCCAGCAGTCTCAAAAAACATTTCAGCCTCTTGGTGGCAATCAACATGTTAAATCACATGAAAACAAGAATGCAGTGGAAGGGGTAAAACCTGATTGTTGTTTTCTGCATACTTTAGAGGATCCATTTGCAATTTTGTTGGAGGCAATGAACAATCCAAATGTTTTTAATTTTTTGAGATTTGGATTTATGGATGAATTTTTGAATGAATTATTAGTAAGCAGGATTTGGAGCAATCTTGTGCAAAGTAAACAAATAGTAGATAAAATGCTTGCATTGGCATTTTGATTTCACTTGATTGGCAGTTCATTTCAGTAGTTAGAGTAGGTAGGAGTGTGTAAATAAGCTTGTTGGTCAAGCATTGTGTAGTCAGATTTTAGCAATGTGTTCAGTATTCAGTATCCAGTGGAGAGCAGTGTGCAGAGTTTGGTTTTCAGCAGACACTGGTGACAGGTCAGAGAAGGGTACAAAGACATGTTTTGGGAGCATCCCAATGGATCAGGCACATGGTCTACTATTCTTTGCTACCTCACAGGGAGGATATCATCCCCAATAAGAGCCTATGTTATCACCTACTAATTTGTATCAATTTTTCCCAAAGCGTCTTGTCCTTATGTTGTTTTTCCACTCAGACTTTCAAACTTTTTCACCAGCCCCATCAAGCTCCCATCACCTAAATCCTTCACTCAACTGGTCATCCAAAATATTCATGTCCTCCATAAGTCAAAAATTTGACAAATATCCCAAACCTATACCTAGTCTTAATGCTTATCTAATTCCCTTAGTTCCATCACTTCATTCATTTTTACCCTTATTTTCATATTTTCGTTGAAAATAAAAAATATTCATTTTATTAAGTACCCTTATCCTATTCACAAAGTCATGTGTTAAAGCCTCATACACCCAAAGTCTTTAAAAAATTGGAAAAATGATTATTATTAATATACATATTTTTATATTAAAATATTTATATTAATATTTAATCCAATATTTAATTTATGGAATCACGTTAAATCATATCATGGGCACGAATCTCAATTTATAACTTGGAAAAGTCAAAGGTTGGATGGAGGGCACACATACATATCGCGGATTGAAGTAACGAGGAGGTTAATTATGTGAAGGCGGATCGGGGAATACTACCGTGGTTTATTTGGTGGACACATGTTTTTACGTGCAACATATCAGAGGTAAAAGCAGTTTGATTTAAACCACTTTTTGCCCAAGACCGATATAATAAATCCAATCATTTATCATATTTTTTATGTGCGACATTTTTCCAGGAGTGCATTTCAATAATGATTATGGGATTTCCAATAAAAGAAATTCCTCCTCAAGGTGAAAAGGTTTTATAGAGTGAATGGTGAAATGGGCAAAATAAGACATGGTTTTAAAGACTACAGACATGAATAAAACTATGAAAATTTAATTCTCCAGGATAGAAAATATTTGGGAATTATTTTTATTTCAAATATATTATTCCCAAATGTTTAATGAGAATATGGATAAATGCAATTATATTTGAAAGAGTATGAGTTAAATTTCAAAGAGAATGTGGCAGAGGAAGGAGCTGGAGGGTCAGAGGAATCTGCAGGGATCATGAAACATTTTTTCTGAAAACTGTCATTTGTAATCATTGTAGAAGCTGAAACATTTCATTTCATTTATTGTAACTAGTTGCACATTGAAGGAACTCGAATTGTATAAGTGTTAGAGGTTCTGAGTGTATTAGATAAGGGAATAAGTGCAAGGGCACAATTCCGGTGGTTCTGGATTCTATTTTAATTTTTTTGGGACTGAATTGAATACATATGCAGAAGCATTTTGAACTGTTCATGAAAAGATTCTAATGGATATGATATGAGTTTTGTCTTCCTTCACTGTTTGTATTTCCTTTGTTCTATAATTCCATTTACATTGTCTTCTGTTTAAGTTGGAGAGTTAAAGGCCCATAATTCATCATTTGATGCTCTTGGCTTAAGAAATTTAAATTGTGTGTATTTCTTCCTAACTAATTCATAATTCATTTTATTAATGCTCTGATGCAATTACTTGTTTTTCCCCTTTCCTCATACACTCTGCAAATTTCAAGTTACAACTCAAATTCATTGCCTCACTTGTCCTTTATCCTTTGGAGAGTTCTATCCGCTGATCATTGTTTTCGTTTAATTTCAGAATTTTGACTTCATAGCCCTGTGTGTCCCTCCTCTTTTTGGCCAACAACTTTATCAAAAACCCCCAAAACAAACCAAATCTAGCCACCAGTTTCCAAAAGAACTATCAAGTGACACGAGAGAGTCCTCTCTGAGTTGAGTAGGGTAGTGCCTCAGCTCTAAAGTTGGTTGAAATAGTTACCTTTGTCATTTGTCTATTCAGCCAGACAAATTTACATAGTGCTAACAAATACCACTGATCCATATTATTTTCGGCACAAAATTAGAGAGGAGATATAATAAAAAAATGTACATAGATATCTCGGATATCCAATAATATAACAGAAATGTATCAGAGATGCAACCATAAACACAAAGATACAGTAATACACAATTTTCTATTAATGAGCGAAAATCTACAAAGACTGTAAAAATACAGAGTGAAAGGCCCATAATTCATCATTTGATGCTCTTGGCTTAAGAAATTTAAATTGTGTGTATTTCTTCCTAACTAATTCAGAATTCATTTTATTAATGCTCTGATGCAATTACTTGTTTTTCCCCTTTCCTCATACACTCTGCAAATATCAAGTTACAAATCAAATTCATTGCCTCACTTTTCCTTTATCCTTTGGAGAGTTCTATCAGCTGATCATTGTTTTCATTTAATTTCAGAATTTTGACTCCATAGCCCTGTGTGTCCCTCCTCTTTTTGGCCAACAACTTTATCAGAAACCCCCAAAACAAACCAAATCTAGCCACTAGTTTCGAAAAGAAATATCAAGTGACACGAGAGAGCCCTCTCTGAGTTGAGTAGGCTAGTGCCTCAGCTCTAAAGTTGGTTGAAATAGTTACCTTTGTCATCTGTCTATTCAGCCAGACAGATTTACATAGTGCTAACAGATACCATTGATCCATATTATTTTCGGCACGAAATTAGAGCGGAGATATAATAAAAAAATGTACATAGATATCTCAGATATCCAATAATATAACAGAAATGTATCAGAGATGCAACCATAAACACAAATATACAGTAATACACAATTTTCTATTAATGAGCGAAAATCTACAAAGACTGTAAAAATACAGAGTGAAAGACTCGCTAGAATGGTGGTAGCTTATCTCTGAGAAGAGATGTCTTCGCTACTCGCATTCACAAGAAGATGATTTTACAATGAGTCTCCAAATTCCTTTTTATCATAAATGAAATCCAAAACCCTAACCCTGAAAGATGAAAATCCAACAGTTTTGTGGACCCCATTTTGGGCAGTTTGGTGTATCAACTTCTTGGGGGCGTAACTTTGCCATACAATATTCGTTTCGGGCACACAATATCTCATTGGAAAGGTATCGTCGAGGATATTAATGTTAGGGGATAAATCAAAGACTATGTCGATCATTAAGGAGATTGATTCAGAAAAACCTTCAGTTATTCCCTCAAAATCGCCCCAGAAGTTAAAAATTGCTAAAAATAGTAAATTGCCAAAATTGTCAAAAACCTATTTTGAGCCAAATGGAAAAGGTGGGTGGCCATTGATATCCACCTGGATCAATAGGCCCTATTATACCAATAGGATTCTGACATCTTTCACTAGACAATATGACCACGTGTCATCACCTTAATTGATGACAGTTTTACTTAGTGGACCCCAAAAGGTTAAGAAGTTTGGGAATTCGACGTTTGGAGGAAAAGTTGGAAGAAGTTATGGAATCCTCCAAAGCCCGAAGCTCCATAGTGTCATAGTGACATGATGTAATGATGTTACCATGAATGAATTGGAACTGTTTGAAAATTAGGTGTTCAGGAACTTTGAAGGGTGATGTAGAAGAAACCTCCAAAGACCCGGAGTCTCGAAGCCCCGAAGTCCTATAATGTAAGAGAGACATGACATGCAGATGTCGCCTAGGGTGACATGGACCCATTCTAAGCATGCCATGTTTCAACCTGATTTGTTTTTTTCACATGGCATTCATACCAGTTATAACATGACACGTGTCATCCATTGGATGGAACCACATGTCCACTCTGTAACTCTGCCATGTGGCACACTGGTATGTGGATGCTGAAGAGACTCAGGGAGTTTGTCAATTTGACGTTCAGAGGAAATGGATGGTGGAAGAATATACAAGAGCCATCAGTCTAAGGAAAGAATATATCGTGACTGTCTTTGGATGAATTCAACAAAAATCCACAACAACCGTCAGATCTGGGAGTTGCAGAGGGGAACTGTTGGATCAACATCTGATTAAGTCCTAACCTTTGGATAAACACAAGTAAGATCTATGGTAGAGAGAAGTTTTGAATATTGGGGGTAGAAATAACATCTGTGTGGGTTTAACCTCTACAATCCTCCTAGACCATCGATCTGTAGTTTCAACAAGATCAACAGTTGGCATCGATTCCACTATAAGCGAGCAATTTATATTGTGGAACTTGGGAAAGGAGATAAATGTAGTGCTATTTGGGACTTTGCAATTGTCCATGATCATAGATATCCACACCGGTTCAAGCACGAGCTTCAATCCTCGATAGGAGGTTAGTGCCTGAAGAATTGAGCGAGTTCATAGCCTCGATCACCTGGGTCGGAGTTATAGGTCCTTTGGGCATATGAGGATAACTAGGTTCAACACCTCTGTATTAAAATTGTGGTTATGCGAATATTCGATCTGGTTAGTGATCGAATATGAGATCTAATATGACCCTTGGAACCCCGATTTTGGGATTTATGATGCAGTTACAGTAGAAGGCTGTATAAAAGTGTTTTAGGATGGGAGGTCCTGCATCAATAACTTTCTTCTCAAGACTCAGATTTGAGCGTGAAAGAAGGGGTTAGAAAGGTATTGAACAGTAGAAGAAAACTGTTCACCCATAAATTGGATCTAAACAGTCAATTTCTCAGGAAATCAACATAAAATAATTTTGATATATTAATGAATCATAATGGTTCATGTTTTCATGAAATTACTAAGAATAATTAGCTTGACAATGTTCTGTTGGCTGCACATTTTTACAGAGGTAACAGTTTCCAAGCAGAACAGAATCATCCTAGAGTGAAAAGAGATGGAGGATGCACAAGAGGCTTATAGTCAGAAAGATGATATTAGAGGAATGGATTTCCATTTGGTATTTGAAGGAACAAAATCCAATGGACATGGAGAAGAAAGGGATGATAATTTGAATATGGCAGAAACCATTAGAAATTTGCAGAAATATATCCAGAGTCACAGGGATAACAATGAAAGGATTATGAAATCCAAGGAGCAACATGAATTTAATGTAGATCTTGGATAGAATTTAAAATAAGTTGGATAAGGAGAGTGGTTACAACAAATCAGGAAGCCACAAGACCCCTGAGGGAAAAGGAAGATCAAGGAGTGGTAGCAGACATCACCATCACTCCCAAGGACATTCCAATGGGAGAGCACACAACAGATCAATTCCATCTCCTATCAGGAAGCATAAGAGGACTGGGGTGGATGAATTGAGAGGAGAAAGGAATAAGATCAAACCTCCTACTTTTGATGGAGAGAACAAGAAAGACGAATATTCCAAGACATGGTTTATGTGCATGAGAAAATACTTCCAACTAAATAATTATTCTTCTCATGTGGAAGGAATAATTTCTATTTATCAGCTGAAAGGAAAGGAATCCATGTGGTGGGATCATCTTGTGAAAGTGCAACACATCAGAGAGAATAATGTTATTTGGAAGTAATTCAAGAATCATTTTGAGAAGAAATACTTAACCAAGAGGTATTATGACAAAAAGATGAAAGAGTTCTTAGAACTCAAACTAGGCAGTATGACCATTGATGAGTATGAAAGGAGATTTTTATAACTTTTGAAGTATGTCTCCTTCATCAAAGATGAAACAATTAACATCCAGAGATACTTGAGTGGGATGTCATATTTCATTAGTGATAAAATTCAGTATGATGATCCTAAAACTTTGGAGGAAAGCATAAAAAAATCCAAGTTCTTATGCAATCAGCATAAGGAAAATCCTACTTTCCAAAGAGCTTGGGAGGACAAGAAGAAATTAAAGATGGAGCAGAGGAAGAAGGGGAACAAGCCACCCTTCTTCAGAAATAGTTTTTAGGGACAACAAACCCCTAGAGAGCCCAGAGTGATTGAGACAATTGGGAAAAGGCCAAGGAAGACACCCATTCAATGTTGGGGTTGTAAAGGATATCATATGGATAGAGACTATCCACACAAAAGTGATAAAGTGAGAGTTTTCCACAATGTACAATAAGCTGAAACCATGGAGGACATGGGCATAAGTGGTCCAAGGATCTATGCAACAGAGTTTCAATCACACATGATTGAAGTAGAAGGTATGATCAATAACCATACCTTTACTATTTTAATAGATTCAAGAGCTAGTCATAGATATATATATCCTAAGTTAGTTGAAAGATTTCAATTGCTAAGAAGCAAGCATGGGTAATCTTGGCTGGTGCAGCTGGCTACAAGATCCAAGAGAAAAGTTGTTGAGCTGATTAAATCATGTCCAGTGGACATGAATGGGCTGGGTACCAAGGAATATTTGAACATCCTTCCCTTGGGTTCATATGACTGCCTAATTGGTATGGATTGGTTGTACCAAAATCATGTTGTCTTAGACTGTCAAAACAAGTCATGTACTTGCCTGAACAAGGAAGGGAACCCAAGAACAGTCCAAGGAATTCCCAGGTAAATTATTGTCTGAGAGATCTCAACAATGCATCTAAAGAAGTGTTACAGGAAGGGATGACAAATAATCGCGGCTCAAATGGAGGAAGCACCTAAGGATATGATGCCAAATATTGAAGGTCATGTGGTCCTGAAATATTTTGAGGATGTGTTCAAGGAGATACAAGGATTACCTCCTAAAAGAGATGTTGATTTCTCTATAAATATGATTCCTAGAGCGGCTCCAGTATCCAAGACTCCCTACCGGATGAGTACACTAGAGTTGAAGGAGATAAAAATGCAGCTTGAAGAGATTTTGAAGAAGGGGTATATACGTCTAGGTGTGTCACCTTGGGGTGCCCCAGTTTTATCTGTAAAGAAGAAGGACATGACATTGAGGTTGTGTATTGATTTTAGGCCATTAAACAAAGTAACTGTAAAGAACAAATATCCTTTGCCAAGGATTGATGATCTCTTTGATGAGTTAAAGGATGCAAAGATATTATCAAATATTGATCTCGAGTCAGGATACCATCAAGTAAGGATCAGAGATGAAGACATCAACAAGACTACCTTCAGGACAAGGTAGGGTCATTACGAGTTCACAGTGGTGCCATTTGGGTTATCAAATGAACCAGTTGTTTTCATGTGCTTAATGAATGGTGTTTTCCGGGAATACTTAGACAAGTTTGTCATTATCTTTTTGGATGACATATTTGTATATTCCAAGTTAGAAGAAGATCATGAGCATCACTTGAGGATGGTGTTACAAGTGTTAAGAGAGCACCAGTTGTATGCCAAATTGAGCAACCGCTCATTTTATTAGAACCGAATTCACTATTTGGGGCATATCATATCTGAAGAAGGGATAACAGTGGACCCCAAAAATATTGAAGCTATTAAAGGGTGGAAAACACCTAAGAATGTGATAGAAGTTAGATCCTTCATGGGTCTATTTGGCTACTACAAAAGATTCATTGCAGGGTTTTCAAGGATTTCTCACCCAATCACTTCCTTGCAAAGGAAGGGGGTAAAGTTTCAATGGGCAACAAAATGTGAAAAGAGATTCCATAATTTGAAGCACTTGTTAACCAGTGCTCCAATTCTGAGAGTTGCAGATCTGAATGAATATTTTGTGGTTTTCCTAGATGCATGCAAAGAAGGACTTGGTGGAGTCCTCAGTCATAACGGATTTGTGGTATGTTTTGAATCCAGAAAATTGAAAGAGCATGAGAGGCTCAACACCACTCATGATTTGTAGTTGGAAACCATAGTACACGCCTTGATGAAGTGGAGGCACTACCTCATGGGAAAAATGTTTGAGCTGAGGACAGACCATAAAGGTCTGAAATATTTGTTTGATCAACCAACTTTAAATGCCAGACAAAATAGATGGTTAGAGTTTCTCTATGAGTATGAATTTGATATAAAGCACATAAAATGGAAATAGAACAAAGCGGTTGATGCACTCAACAAGAGAGTGCATGAACTACATGCTACAACCATTAGCATGTATCAAATTGATATTAAAGGAATAATTTATGAGGCTACAAAAGAAGATTTGCAGTACATGGAGTTGGTAACAAAACTACAACAAGGTAAAATGCAATAGAAGGTTGAAGATTATAAATTGGGAAATGATGAAATTTTCTTGTACAGGAACAAAATTTGTGTACTCAATTCTCATGAATTGAGGAGTGTGATCTTGAAAGAGATTCATAATGTACCTTATGATGGACACCCAGGATATCAGAAAACCATTGCTGTTGTCCAGAGCCAATACTATTGGCTAGGAATGAAGAGGGAAATTGTTGAGTACATTGAAAAATGTCTGGAGTGTCAAAAGTTCAAGGTTGAGCATAGACACCCAGTTGGGTTGCTGCAGCAATTGCCCATTCATGAGTGGAAGTGGGAAGTGGTGTCAATGTATTTCATCACCAAATTTCCCAGAACAAGAGAGAAACATGATTCTATCATGGTGGTGGTGGAAAAGCTTACTAAAGTTTCCCATTTCATTCCAATGAAGATTACTTACAAGGAAACCAATGTTGTTGATATTTATATGAGGGAAGTTGAACGTTTGCATGGAATACCCAAGACAGTTGTGTCTGATAGAGACCCAAAGTTTACCTCAAAGTTTTTGAGGGGATTATTCAAAGGGTTCAGAACAAATATGAACTTCAACACAACTTATCATCTCGAGTCTGATGGGAAAACAAAAAGGGTGAACCAAGTGATAGAGGATATGCTTAGGATGTGCGTGATGGACAAACCATCTAAATGAGAAGACTATCTACACTTGGTAGAATTTTATTACAATAATGGGCACCAAGCATCTATGAATATGAGCCCATTTGAGGCACTTTATGGTAGAAAGTGAAACACACCAATAAGCTAGGACAACCCAGCTGATAGAGTAGGAAATGGAAGAACATATGTCAAAGATTAAGTAGAATTTAAAGGATTCTCAAGATAGGTAGAAAATCTACACTAATAAGGGAAGAATTCAAAGAGAATTTTGTATTGGAGATCATGTGTTTCTGAAAGTGAAGGCCAATAGAAGTTCCCTAAAGTTGGGAAACTGTTCCAAATTGGCAGCTCGTTACTGTGGGCCATTTGAAATCCTAGAAAGAATTGGGAATGTATCTTATATGCTTGCATTACCTACATCTATGACCATTCATAATGTATTCCATGTATCATTTCCTAAAAAATATATACCTGAGGATAATGATGTTATTGATTGGAATGTGATTCAGGTGGAGCAAGAAGGCGCTTTTCAAGTGCATCCAGTACGCATTCTGGACCAGAAAATCAAGAAGCTCCAGAATCAAGCCATCAAGCTTGTAAAGTTCCAATGGACTGGGTATAGTCTTGAGGATGCCACTTGGGATAACGAAGAGGCCATGCGGGAAAAATACCCGCATCTTTTTGAAGATTTTTGAAAATATTTTTGTAATATGTAAATATGATGCACTGAGGACAATGCATAAATAAGGGGAGGCGAATGTAATACCCCAAGGTTGAGCCCTTGTTGAATTGTAATTTTTTTTATATGTTGGCGAGCCAAGTGTTTATATGATGGGAGTATTATGTGTTTATTAGGCCGAAGACCCTAGATGTTGAAAGCCAAGGAGCCTAATTTTGTATATGTAAATACTCACATCATTAATATAATTACATCGTTGTGTGTAGACTGACCATGAAGAAAGAGTTACGGGGGACTAAGATCCACTGGAAAGGGAAAGGGAAGGGGCTAAGAGGCTAGGAAAAAGGGCTAAGATTGAGGGCTTAACCACAAGGGAATATTATAATATATTTTCCTAAAAGAATAAGGTTTGGGAAATAACCCTTGTTATCCTAAGTTCCTTTAGGGAATGGAACAAACTCCAAGTGGAGAGGAACGAGCTCCAAAGAGAGCCATGTGTCAATATTGAAACATGCAGTTTTATGTGGGGAAATTAGTCTTTATGCAGGTTTTTGGCTAGGCCATTCTTTCCATGCTCCCCATTCATGCACACACTCAGACACTGAACATTCACGCAGTCATCCACTTCCTCCATCGTTGACCTCTGTAATCTCTGTAACCTGCAGACCCCATGAAGCTAACTCATTTTAATCCTATGAAGCACAACACGACTACATAGGGCCTGATCCATATCGCACCCTAGCCATTTTGTTGTTTCTTCCCATGTTTTTCTCTGGACTGGTGTGGCTTGTTGTCATTACTAGAGCCATACTTGATTTTTTTGTTGTGATTACCCTGATTGGATTGGCCTGGGAGATGGATTGAATAAGCAGGTTGTCAGGCCTGTGAGAAAATCTCTCCATGTGAGAGAGGTTGTTGGGGAAGTGATTTTCTCAGAGGGAGCCTCACGACAGTTGTAATTCTTTGAGACTTCATGTCTGGCTTGTTGCTGAAGCCTTGGAAGGGGAGTGGGGCAGTCGAAGGACTGTCGAGCAGCCAAGGGGCACACTCCCTAGGGTGGGACATGCATGTGGGGAATGAGGGACTATAAGTTGTGGAAGTGAGTGGGCTCCTTGGGACATAATCCTTTCTGGAGACTTTGTAACCTTATCCTAGCCTAGGATTCCCCTTACCCTGGGTGGATTTTAGTCCCAACTCAGGAGTGACCCACTACTGATAGTTAGAGAAACATATTCTAAGGCTGGGAGGTTCATGGAAGTTCTGGACGCAGTTGGTGGCCTTCAGGAAAACATAAGTACCATTTATATGTTAATTTTATGATGTGTATCATGTACATGTCTTAATAATTATAATATTTCTTGTGTAAGTTGTTGTAATTTCCTCATTAATTTGTGTATCAATAGAATTCATATTATTTATTTAAGTTTATATGTATGATGTTCTACAAAGAGATCTGTGTGCCATAGCCTTGGAGGTCTATGCCTGGGTATGGACAATTTTGATTATCAGAAACAGAGTGAGTTTTTTTTTTTTTTTTCAAGTGACATTGCCCAGTAGANTGATTTACAATGTAATTTGCATAGTTTATGGATTTCACCCAATACTTTAGACTTAATCCCTTGGATTGGATCATACAATTGGCCATTTCTTTCAATATGCAATTCTTTCTCTTAGCAACACCATTTTGTTGTGGTGTATATGGAACAATGTGTTGCATTTGGATGCCCTGTGTAGTGCAGTAACTTGTAAAATTATTCTTCATATATTCACCTCCATTATATGTTCTTAACCTTTGAATTTGATGTCCATATTTCTTTTTTACAAGGGCCTTGTAGGTAAAAAACTTGTCAAAAACATCGTTCTTGGGTTTTAAGAAGTAAACTTAAGTGCATCTAGAAAAGTCATCAATGAAATTTAAGAAATACTTGCACCCAAAAAAACAAGGAGAAGAAAGTGGACCACACAAATCACTGTGAAAAATATGCAAAGGGATTGAGGCATGCCAAGAGGCACGTTTGTCGAAACTGTCGCAATGATGTTTTCCGTGACCACACCAGGTAAAAACACCATCTTTGCATGAAACAAGAGGAATATCAGTCACCATCTATTGATTACATATTTGTTGTAATTAGCAATAGTTTAGATGACCAAACCACTCATGCCAAAGTTTTCTCAAGTCATCTCTATGAGCAACAAAAATTGATGGAAAAGATTATGACCCAAAGTTGTCAAAATTGTACAACCTAGTAATATCATCATCAGTTCTAGTTGCAAGACCATGCTTAGGATCTTTTAGATCCTTAATTACAACTTGGTGAGGTGAAAACTCTACAGTTTTACCTTCACCTGAATGAGGGATTTGATATATTGATATAAGGTTACAAGAAAGACTTGGAACACAGAATACATCATTGAAATGACCATTATCGACTTGAATTGTTCCAGATCCTACAACACTAAGAGATCTATCATCACCAACAAATATTTTATTGGTGTTACATTCATTTAGAGAAAAAAATATGTCTTTATCCTTAGCCATATGATAAGATGATCTTTAATCAATAAGACACTCATCTGAAGAAGAAGTAGAAGTTGCATTGAAGGAGAAACCATAAGCAAAAAGTGCATGTCCATGAGAAGAATAAGAAGTAGTAGAATCAATAATGATGTTATGCTTCTTCATCACTGCTTCTAAAGATGCCATCTTTTTGAAACATTTGGATTCATCACGGCCATCTTTATCACAAAAGTTGCAATGTTTGTCAATTTTCTTATTTTTAGATTTTTCTCATTTGTCACCATTAGGAGATGAAGTTGTCTGAGTGGGTTTGGGACCCTTATGTTGTTTTTTTTTGTGGTGTTGGGCCTTTACCAATTTTTGGGGAAACCTTGGTCAAATTTGGCCCACTTTTGGACTTCGACACGTTGGTCGAAGAAGGAGCGCCCAGGTGGAGCTGAGATCATGGATCTCACTTATTTTGCGGGCTATGTGGACCCAGTAAGGGGTACTCTAGGGTTTTGTAATGAGTTTATGGGATGTCAGCCCATGGGGTTTTCCCATGTTTAGGCCTTATTGTAAGGGTTTGTAAAAGTATAAATAGCTAAGTGAAAATAGTTAGAGTTTCTTTGTGTAGTGGAATGTATGTGCGTTAAGGCTCTGTGCTTGATAGAGAGTTGGCTCTATGCCTTGACCTAGTTTTGGAAGGAGGATCTGGTGCTCAGTGTGCATATATATTTTCTGGTGTGAAGCTCGACTCTGTGGCTTAGTGCACAAGAGTGAATTCATGTAAGATTTTGAAAAATAATAAAGAGGCGAAGCGGTTGGTGGACGTAGCCCCACACTGGGGTGAACCATGTATATCTGGTGTCTCTGGTTTGCTTTGTGTTGTGTTATTTATGTTATGAATATGCTTAGTTCTTTTATTATGATGTATAATAGATAGATCTCCGGTTTCTTAAGTGCTTTACTTTTGTTAAGGGTAAATAAATGCTAGATTTAATATATAATGCGAAGTGCTAAGTACTCAGGGTATATTATCATTTGTTAATGCATCGATCTATATTTATGTTATGCACAGTTAATAGGGTTAGTAAACTAATGCATGTCACTTCTTAAGTGTTAACCGAATATCCTGCGAAGTGTTTTTATCACAGATCTATGCCCCAACCTGGTTACATACACATGCATCTTGTAACCCCCCCTGCTTCTACCTTGGGCGAGATTTCTCCTGCTTCGCAGGTGTTGTCAAAAGGGCCAATAGTCAGGGTTTTTTTGGTGTGTTGTTAAGCGTTGAACCCTGGGTCTTCCCTTGTGCCAACAAATGGTTCTGTTGCCGAGACCTGAAATTGTGAATGCTGGGAACTACAATAAAGAAAAAGAGAAGCTCTGTGCGTAGATCTTCTACCGAAGTGCACAATACTCTATTTGACTCGTGAATCTTTGTGCTAAGAAAGTAATCTGATTTGAAAAAAAGAGGTAAGATCCTAAAGACGCAATATTTGTTCTTTGGCAAGAGAAAGATAAGCGAAAATTTTTGTTTTGAAAGCATGAACTTAAGTATGTTTAATAGATTTTGTCCTACTTTGAAGGCTAGGGTGCAGTTGAAAGAAAGAGTTGATTTGAGTAAATTTAATGGAAATGAAGAAAGATATGTTATTCCTATGAATAGAAAGAGTTTTTGGACTAATAAGTGGATGCGGGAACCTAGAAATGTTTTTTGCAGATTGCAGGTCCAACACTATGATCCTAGGGGAAGTGCACATTACAGAAAAGGTTGGGGAACATTTAAAAGAAAAAGAGGATTGACATTGTGTTATAATTGTGGAAGACTGGGACATCTGGATAAGGAATGTCCTTAGGTATGCCCTATTTGTCTTTGTTGTAAGGTTGTTGGTCATGAGGTTGAGGATTGTCTAAGGATTATTGCTAAAGTTGAAGGGATGAACATAAGATAAGAAAACTATGAAAAAAATCAAGAGACTAAGCGCATGATAGAAAGTCATAAAGAAAAAGGGTCAGAGGAAGTTCAAACTACATTATTACAGTTGAAATAAACAATGGATGTTCATAAAGAGGTCAATTTACCAGAAACCCTGAAAGCAAAACAACTCATAAGTGCAAGAATAGAAGACTTCGACATAGACTATGTCTTGGATGAAGAAACACAAGTGAATATTATGACAAAAGAAACTTGGGAAGTTTTGGGAAATCCTACTGTGGTACCTTCGTTGGGAAGGATAGGCTTGTTTAAGGGTAAAATGATAACTTTATGTGTAAGAGTAACTATTGTACCTATTATTGTT
Organism: Picea mariana; assembly: GCA_032191745.1. Taxonomy (NCBI): domain Eukaryota; kingdom Viridiplantae; phylum Streptophyta; class Pinopsida; order Pinales; family Pinaceae; genus Picea; species Picea mariana. Next base: position 19,130 of record JASDQU010205119.1, read on the forward strand.
CATAGAACATCGACTGAAGAAGAATTTGAAGTCATTTGGTTTGTTGGGTACAATGCTCCTTTCCCACTATTGTTAGGTAAGACTTGGATTGAGAAGGATCAAATCAAAAGGAAAGTAGAGGAAGAAGGTATAGAAAAGAAAAAGAATGAATTAAGGGATTTCATAGCTAGGAAAATAGATCGACTAATAGCGGAAAGAGATGATAAGTCGAAGAAACAAAAAAAAGTAACAACACAAGAGGGAAAGAAAGCAAGAGAATTAGCTATCAAGTTTGAAAGAATGCAAGAAGTATTGAAGAACTTATCTATTCAAGAAAGACGTATGTCCACTAAGGAAGTGTTAAGAAAAGGGATATTAGTTTCAAAATCTTTGAAGGTACCTCAACAATGTGAAGCCACTACGCTAGGGGAAGATAAGAATAAGAATGGCAAGAGGATTCCAGAAATATTTAGAGAGAATCAGATCATAGGAAATAAGGCAAGGAAGCTCAATAAAAATAAGGCTAAGTTGGAAAATCTACAAGAAGTTACAGAAACCAGATGGAAGACTTCGCAGATTGGAACCTCGCAGGATTTGAAACTTGCTGGAACAACAGGTCCGTGCAGAATTGGACTTCTCCCTAGTGAAGCTATATGACCATTGGAGGTGCCCTGACCATTATAATGACGCTCTGGAATGGTTAGAAAAATATGGGCTCATGGACCGCTTTTGGACGTTGAGACCACACCATAACAAACAATTTTACATTGATGGAATCATTTCTTGGCCGTTAGAAAACCCGTCACGATGCCTCACTTATTTAACTCGTCGGTTTCTGCATTGGGATGGGATAAACCCACTTCCCTCCAAAGGGATTCTCGACCTCCTGGTCTTGGATCGTTAATTTCACCGAGTTGAAGCGACTCCTTGGGTCCCTGTAGGCACCCAAAATTTCTCTACCCACATGCACATATCTCTTTCGCAAGTGACCATGACTATAACCATGGGTCTACCTCCTTTGCGGTTTAGACTTCAAGGATATCTTGAATCCCTCCTTCACCTTTTCCCTAAGTACTATTCTCCAAGGTTTTGAACCCCTACCACACGTCCCCATAGATTCATCGACCCCACTATGGTTCGGACTTCATGGCCTCACGAACTCTAGGCCTTCCACTAACAACTTCTAACCTTCTGATTCTTGAAATCCCCGATCTGTTTCCATGTGCTCTCTTGCGATCAATGGTCGATATTGAATCGTGAATTCAGACTTCCCGACTCAGCTTTCATCAAGCTTTTAACTTTCCGAACCTCCGATGATCCAAAAACGAAGGTATTACTAATAAATTGCAAGTTAGTTTAATTTATTTTATGCATCAGATCATTAAGAATGAGAATACATAAAACTTATTATCTTGTTGCGGAATATCAAATGTGAATTTTACTTGATGCTTATCAATGAATAAAGAGATCAAACATTAATATCCATGCTACAAATTAAGAGAATAGAACAACAAAACATAAAGAGAAATAGAGACAAGAGGTTGATAACGGAGTTCACCAATCGTTGGCTACGTCTCCAGGTCCACTTCCAAGTGGAGGACCTCTTTATTGCTCTTTAAAATGCTAAAAGTTATCTTACATAGGCACTTTGTTGTTACATTACATGCTTCATATCTGTTGTGAAATACCTCCTTGCTCAGATTCATGCATGCATCATCAAAATCCTCTCAACAACATGAGAAAAACACCTCTCAAAACATGAGAAAAGGCCAAAATTTACAAACTGCTCCTTCAAAACCCTGCATCAAAAAGTCTCCTCAAGGCTTCAAAAAGCCTATTTTTTATAGTTTTCATGCTCAGGTGAGGAATCTCAACTTCCCCTGAAGATCTGGCCTCTTTCTGGGATCAAATCCCCCTCCAAATGGCCAAGATATGCTAAAAACACCACTTTCTGGTCCAAACATCAAGCAAAATCAACTCTGTATAGTTAAAAAAAACCACTTTTAATTAAAATTACATAATATATCCCCCTTGGGCTGGTGTGCACCCCCTTGGAACAGGTCATATGAACTTCATATGGCCAAGCGCTAGCCCAAAGGGCTAAGCGTTGGCCCTTTAGTTGCGCTAGCTCCTGGTTATGGGGTGCGTTTTACACGGGACCTGTGGCTAAGGATAGAACCTTCACGCACACATTGTGGGGTGCCCAAACCTATGGTTGTGGTCGCATGTATGTGGATAGACCATGGGCTGGGGATTTATCCCCAGCCCCCTCCCTTTTGCGTCATACCAAACATTTGAAATTTAAATAAATTAAAACTTGTTTTATATAACAAGCAACATATGTGGGCGCATTGGTGTTGGGTAATTTCTCAAGGATTGGGCTTGGTGGGTGGTCGTGGGTTCAAAAACCATGGACCCCCAAACATTTTTTTAACTCGCCATAGGTGTTCTCACTGGGTGCCACATGGCTGCCCATGCCTGGGCCACGTGGCACCACCACATTTGACTAAATTTTGCCACGTGTCCAAATCTGATTTGATCTGTCATCTGCCCAGTCAAATTCTGCCACATGTCTCTTCCACATCAATATCATGAGGTGTCTTTGGTGATGTCATGCTAACATTAGCATTGACTTTTTGCCAGTTTGACCATTGACTTTTTAGTTGTTTGAGAAAATGATCAGAGTGCGATAACTCTCGCATATGGCGTCCGTTTGAGAAAGTAAATATACTATTGGAATCAGTGCGACAAGACGATCGTAATGGAATTTGTTTCATTCCATTCTGATAAATTTGTTTTTTGTGCATTTTCTGAGCCTAAGGAGCCTCCTGGATCATTCCTCCCCACTTTGGAAGCTTTTGGACCACCAAAAGTCTGCTTTTACTCAAGTAAGATGTGAGAGTACTGCCTCCCCACTTGTCCATTATCATCCATCCTTTCTGCTTGGACAATAATCACCTGACTAATCACAACAAACATGAAAAATGAGATAGCATTGTTTATCAAAGTAATCATCCCATCAATTTCACAATCATCTACATTCTTTGATGCAGATAGAAACCATACACCACTGAATAGCAAAAAACTAATCAACAATACTAGACATGCTAATGAGAATGAAACAACATGCTTCCCCTTCTACACAGGAACAGTAAATAAATTATGCAGTTGAACCTCATGTTGTACCTTCGATGACACTTCATGATTGTTAGAAACATACTGAACCATCTCATGTTTAGCATCACAAAATTCCTGTTTTGTTACAGACATAAGTGTTAAACTTTTGATTGCATTTACCATTCTTTTTAACTTCCCTGTAGCTGCAAAAGATCTATCAGTTTTCATGCGATGAGCACGAACAATGTACTCTTTCCCATCTTTCTTGAAGCAATATTTATTCTCCGCCCTGTAGAATATAGCTTTCCTATCATAAAGGTATGGGCTTCCCAGTAAAATTCCACATATGTCCAGTGGCACTATATCAAGATGTACTTCATCAACATAATTAGAAGTGATTGCAAACTTGATTTTACATTGCTTGGTTACTTGTAATTTATTATCACCACATATCCATCCCAATGGATATGGTTTAGGATGTGACTTAGTTTCAAGTCCCAAGTTATTTACAACCTCTTCACTGATTAGATTGGCTTGTGATCCACTGTCTACAAGAGTATCCACTTTAACATTAATCATTATTGTTATAGGATAAATCAGTATATGTAGACACTAACTGATCTCCCTAGACCCACCTAGATCTAGAACAAAACACACTAGAACATGACGCTTTCCTTAAGTTTTAAATATTGAATTTACTAACTAAAGAGAGATAGGTGACATACTGTTTAAATGTTGCTTCCTCTCACCATCGACATCCTAGCTCCGTTCCAACGCTCATCCAATGATGAACCTACAAAAGAANATGAACTCAATATAAACCTATGTATGTGATCAAGGAATCATACAATAAAACACAACAAGCTTTATAGGAAAGAATCATATTACTGTATCACATTAAATGTGAAAGAGAGATTACAACCATGGTCTTGATGTCGTAATGTCCCTTCCAACTGTCCTTTGTTCCCCACACACTTCCACTCCAAGAATTCTAAAAGCATAGATCTAATAATATTCACGATCTATCTTGACAAAGGCAAAACTCAAAGACACTCCAACCAAGCTAATAATTCCAATCCAAATCCAACTTAGCCCTTCTCCATGAGAGATCCTCTCCTTTTATAAGCTGAAGAGGATAAGGTGAGGAGGTTAGGATAATCCCACTAAATCATGAAAGCGAGTAAGATCCAAACCATTCAGATGCCACCTCACCATGGAAGTTTCTCCTTCTAGAAGATTCAAGAAAACGCTCGTTTTTCCCACGTGTAAGCATTCTCACACCCTGCCTATAGAGAAAACTGTGAAACCCTCATGACCTAGCTATGATGCATCCTACGAGAATCAAGCATTCTCGCACCCTAGCTATAATGCAGCCTACAAACTTCCTATTTTATAGGGTTTTTACAAAGGAAAATGCAACTTCTTTTCTCAGAAAAAGTTCTTCTCCCTTCTTTCTTCAGGAACTCAGGCCACTGACCCTTCTGAAGACTAAAGATAGGTTTACATCATTAACGATCATAGGGATGATGAAAATAATGTGAAACAGAGAGCCCCCCAAAGTATGAAGTTAGAATAGAGTGATAGTTGAAATACTTTGTCGAGTGTGTGTAGGGAACAAGGAACAGTCAGTCGGAAACCTGGAAACAAACAAGGAAATACAGTACAATAATACATCATCACTGAGGTAGGAATTCCCATACTCAGAATACAAATGACTTAGAGCATGAATGTCGACATGAAAAGATCCATGTCAAGTAAGACAAGGGCATGGCCACCAAACATACACCGTGGATCCATGCCATTATGAATCAAATATGAACATAGCCACCAAAAATCCACTGTGGATCTATGTGTTAAAGTTTCAAATTTGAACATAGCCACCAGACATACAATGTGGATCTATGCAACAATACACTGAATATACTCCAACACAACTTGGATCTGTCAGAAAATATCCAGGGTCTTCATCTCCGCTACTCTATAGTACGAATCTAACCATGTGAATACATGTGTTGAAGTTGAACATGGTAGAAACCACTTGATTACTGGTCATTAGTGTATACCATTAACAAGTGTGAGGGAAATCACCATTAACGTCAATGACTCCCAAGGTACACTAGTACAATCCAACGAATGTGAATAAATGAGCTGAAGTCTAACACTCGGCGGAATCTCCCAATCAGGGGTCAATAATGAAAACCCACTATCGAAAGTGAGGAAACTTGCCATTGAGGCATGCAAGTTCCAAGATAACAATTAGTTTCTAAGTCTAATTCCTGGATAATGAGTTGAAGTTGACAGGAAAAGACTCGTCACGGGAGGGCCTTAATGTATCCCACATCAATGACTCGAAACAAGTAACAAGATTTGATGTAGGTCAAAGTAACAAGTGATTCAGGACTAAATCAGGGATGGCCAACACAATAGAAGGCTTAAAGACTGCAGAAATGGCCGATGCAACAGAAGGATTTTTGGGTTGAACTTAATTTTGAACATATTGATGACGCGACAATTGTCTTGGAAACACTGACTCAACAACAGGGATCACATACCAATTTGTAATCTTATAAAGGAGTATGATCAGGAGACAAGTGGATTTTCCAACCTAGACACAAGGGAAGTGAAAGGGTGTCATGTTCAAAAGTGACTCTTCC
>JASDQU010205119.1:28788-43071 GCA_032191745.1 Picea mariana
CAAAGGCAAAACTCAAAGACACTCCAACCAAGCTAATAATTCCAAGCCAAATCCGACTTATCCCTTCTCCATGAGAGCTCCTCTCCTTTTATAAGTTGAAGAGGATAAGGTGAGGAGGTTAGGATGATCCCACTAAATCATGAAAGCGAGTAAGATCCAAACCATTCGGATGCCACCTCACCATGGAAGTTTCTCCTTCTAGAAGATTCAAGAAAACGCTTGTTTTTCCCAAGTGTAAGCATTCTCGAACCTTGCCTATAGAGCAAACTATGAACTCCTCACGACCTAGCTATGATGCAGCCTATGAAAATTAGACATTATCGCACCCTATCTATAATGTAGCCTGTGAACTTCCTTTTTTATAGGGTTTTTACAAAGGAAAATGCAACTTCTTTTCTTAGAAAAAGTTCTTCTCCCTTCTTTCTTCAGGAACTCAGGCCACTGACCCCACTGAATACTGCAGATAGGTTTACATCATTAACGGTCATAGGGATGACGAAAATAATGTGTAACAGTTATAACCCTTATGTGGAAAAGTTCATTCCTTTTATACTCATCATTTACAACAACTGATCTAGAAGAGCTAGTACTTGCAACAGAATTTATACCTCAGATTCCCATAGCTACAATCTGTGTCTCATCACCAGAATCTGATCCAATATTGACTTGAACTATCGCAGTTGTGGTATTCTTCCTTCTGTGGTTGGCATACTTCTTTGGCTTCAAGTCTGGATGTAAGACCCAACAACAATCTTCATCATGGCCTACTTTCTTGCAATGCTTGTAAGTAGGCTTCTCCTTTCTTGTTGTGGTTGTCTTCTTCTCTTTCCTTTTCCCTGCATCCTTTCTTTTCCAAGTATATGTAGAAACACTATCACCAACATTCCCTTTACTAGATTCAATGTGAATGGCTCGTACACATACTTCATCAAAGTTAGAAGGATTTAGCATAAGAATAGTGTGCTTAAGATAAGAATGTAAACCACCGATATATTTTAGGAGTGTCTCTTGTGTATATAATGGAATACCCAAATTTAAATATTTCTTACGAAATGTTTGAGTATATTTTTGTAAACTTTGACCTTTGGATTTCCTTAAACATTGCCAATTCATCATTTCTTATTGCATGTAAGCTAAAGGGTAAAATTGTTGTTTTAATGCAATAACAAAATCATTCCAGGAAGAGATTGTTTTACCACTTTTCTTAAGATAATCTCTAGTTCTGCTTTCCCACCATATGAGAGTTGTGCCTCCCATTTTGAGACTTTCTAGTTGGATCTTAGTTTCATCATCAACAATCTTTTGCATCTATAATAGACTTCTAATTGTCTCACCCAATTATCTAGCTTTTGTGCATCTAATTCACCATCATAAGTGGGTAATTGAAACTTTACATCTAATTTTAATAAAGGCATATCAGAAGAATGATGAGTTTTCTCAGGTTTCTTATCCTTGGAAGGATGTACACTTGCTTCACTTGTAGATGACGAGGATGAAGGAGAAGAAGGTTCCGAAGGTCCACCACCTCCAACTCCTCCTTCTGCTCTTACCAAAGATTCACCTTCTTCATTGCCTTGAATCCTTCCTTACCCTCTTTCATGATAAAGATCCTATACCATGGCTTGCATTAATTTAAAGTCCTAGAAGAAATCATCTTCAGATTTGTAGGGACCCAATTTTCTTGGCGAAGACTTCTCTTGCTTATGCGTTCTCCTTTGAATCTTTGTGTCAAGAGCCTCAAGTTGGCCTTCTCCTCGCTTGAGTTTTTCTCTGGTGAGCATCCAATGCTTGCAATTCCTGTCAAAAATTCACAACCAAATCCTCTGATACCATAAACTTGATCCAAAAATGAAGGTATTACTGATAAATTGCAAGTTAGTTTAATGTATTTTATGCATCGGATCGTTAAGAATGCGAAATACATAAAACTTATTATCTTGTTGCAGAATATCAAATGTGACTTTTACTTGATTCTTATCAACGAATAAAGAGATCAGCCATTAATATCCATGCTGCAAATTAAGAGAATAGAAAAGAAAAATAGAAAGAGAAATAGAGACAAGAGGTCGATAACAGAGTTCACCAATCATTGGCTACGTCTCCGGGCCTGCTTCCAAGTGGAGGACCTCTTTATTGCTCTTTAAAATGCTCAAAGTTCTCTTACATAGGCTCTTTTATGTTACATTACATGCTTCAGATCTATTGTGCAAGACCTCCTTGCTTATATTCATGCATGCATCATCAGAATCCTCTCAACAACATGAGAAAAACGCCTCTCAAAACATGAGAAAAGGCCAAAATTTACAAACTGCTACTTTAAAACCCTGCATAAAAAAGTCTTCTCAAGGCTTCAAAAAGCATGGTTTTTATAGTTTTCATGATCATATGAGGAAGATCAACTTACCCTGAATATTTGGCCTCTTTCTGGGATCAAATCCCCCTCCAAATGGCCAAGATATGCTAAAAACACCACTTTCTGGTCCAAAAATCAGGCAAAATCAACTCTGTATAGTTAAAAAAAACCACTTTTAATTAAAATTACATAGTATATCCCCCTTGGGTTGGTGCATTCCCCCTTGGAAGAGGTCATATGAACTTCATATGGCCAAGCGCTAGCCCAAAGGGCTAAGCATTGCCCCTTTAGTTGCGCTAGCTCTTGGTTATGGGGTGCGTTTTACACGGGACCTGTGGCTAAGGATAAAACCTTCGCGCGCAAATTGTGGGGTGCCCAAACCTATGGTTGTGGTCACATGTAGGTGGATAGACCACAGGATGGGGCTTTAGCCCCAACCCTCTCCCTTTTGCGCCATACCAAACATTTGAAATTTAAATAAATTAAAACGTGTTTTATATAACAAGCAACATATGCGGGCGCATTGGTGTTGGGTAATTTATTAAGGCTTGGGCTTGGTGGGTGGTCGTGGGTTCAAAACCCATGGACCCCCAAACATTTTGTGAACTCACCATACATGTTCTGACTGGGTGCAATGTGGCTGCCCATGCCTGGGCCACGTGGCACCACCACATTTGACTAAACTTTGCCACATGTCCAAATCCGATTTGATTTGTCATCTGCCCAGTCAACTGCTGCCACATGTCTCTACCACATCAATATCATGAGGTGTCTTTGGTGATGTCATGTTGACTTCATCATTGACTTTTTGCCAGTTTGACCTTTGACTTTTTAACTGTTTGAGAAAACGGTCATAGTGCGATAACTCTCGCACACGGTGTCCGTTTGAGAAATTAAATATACTGTCAGAATCAGCATGATGAGACGGTTGAAGCGTAATTGGTTTCATTCCGTTATGAGAAATTTGATTTTTGAGCATTTTCTAAGCCCGGGGAGTCTCCTGGATCATCTGAGGTACCGAAATACTTCACGGTTCTCCTCCTTGCAACTTCAATAGATCCAATGGTATGGGATCATTCACCTCCCTCTGAGGAAAAATATTTCTCACTGGCTTTGGGACTCCTTTCCTAGAATATTTTCGCCGCTCTCCCTCCTGAGCTTTCCTTCTTCAATTTGTTCCTCTAAACAATCGCTTCGACACTTAGTCGAGAATTCGATCTGTGCACACCTTGCAACATATTTCTCTCCACACTTCAACTTTTGTGGATGACTTTGCACTCCTTGCGACTGTTATCCAACAACTTCTGTCTCTTGTGACTGAATCATGCTATCCTTCCCGAGATTTCGATTTTGAAACTCTGTCATGCACTCCTTGCAGACGTCGATGCACTCTTTGCATACATAGAACTTCCACTATATCCTCTGAGATTTCGAGTCGAAACAGACTCGGTCACACACTCCTTGTGGACACTATGCACACCTTGCACTCGCTCAGTAAAGAGAAACAATTGAAGCTTATCTACTCCTCACAATGACTCATATATTCAACAAAGCAAATACAGTCATGGATGCAAGAACATAAATAACAGAGAATTGAAAAATAATAGAAGATCTACCATTCATTTAGATAGACACATACTCCACACACATTTGGGATGATATATCTATGTTATATTAATCAAACAGAAACTTACATACATTCATACACTTTTATCTGCATCTCCCAGCTCTTAGGTTACAATGGAAATATACGTACTAGATTCATCCACAACAACAACAACTAACAACAACCTCTACTTGGAAAATACAAAGATTTATACAAGAGGGGCTCTATGAGCTTCCCTTGCAAGCTAAATTAGTGGTGTCAAATCACCATTCAAGACACCCATCTAGTGGATAGATTAAAATGATGGAAATCTGCTCCAAATTAGATGCATATCCCTTCTTCCGTCAAACTATTAATGGCAACCTTATCTCCAACTTGTGTGAAAGAACACTTTGGCTCTTACAACTTGTCCTCATTAATTGCCTAGATCTTGCCTTGGATTCTCGAGGAAAAAATGAGAGGGTGGCACCTCTCCTTCCTTAAATGTGCACCACAAGTGTAAATGAGTTGGCATGTGCTAACGTGGAGCAATGATCCTGCATCATACTTCGTAGTGAAAAAAATCATGAGCTCCTTCTCATGAGATTTCCAACGTGGTTGAAATCCTCCTGGATCCCAAACTTTGTCTTGGAGTTGTCCCTCGGATCCTCTGTTTTGTTGTTTCTGCTCCTGCATCATCCTCGTTGCCCGTGCAGGTTTCCTCTTGCTCAGCTTCCCCATGCTGACCAATTCCTCTTCCGACTCCAACATCAGCTTCCTTATCTCCTCAATTACTTCATCCAACTTCTCTATTGGCTGACTTTCCTTCTACAGACTAGCTTGTTGCATTCCTCCCTTGTTCATGGAAAAATCATGTTGATTTCCCAAGTCATTTTCTCCATCTCTTGTGGCCTTGACTTGCCACTCTTCTGGATCCTCCACTTCTGTAGTCTCAATACAAAACTATTGTTCAACTACTTCCTCTAATAGATTGACCCCTGTTATTTTCTCGACTGATTCTGTTCCAGCTTCCACCAACTACAACTGGTGTTGTTCTATCTCCTCTAGCATGGCTATTTCTTAGAAGCCACCTTCTCGTTTTGGATTTCCCAAACAATCCTCTAGTGCCTTTAACTCTAGTTCCCACTGAGTGAGTAACTCAACTGGGTGTTCTCCTTCTATTGGGATAGACATCATTTTATGTTCCTCTTCTTCCATGACAGTCTTAGCTTGCTGTCTTCCTGTCTCATCTGCACCATCTGTGCTAGCCTCTCCTCAGTTGCTTGGTAGGAATATCTCGACTCCTCCAATGATTAGAATGACCCCTTGATCCTTCTCTTCGATGGTGGAATTTTGCAACTTATCATCATCTTCATTCACACGGCTCGCATCTCTGCACGGATCTCCATCCGAGTGAGGTCTTCCTTCTACCTCCTCTTCGTCTGCAAACATCCTCTGACATAAACTCTCAGCTGACCTCATCTCTTCATCCTTGCCCACCTAGAAACCTAGGATGTCTCCTCTACCTACCTGGCAGTTTATGAGATCCACTGATCCCTTCTCATTGCCTACCTGGAAATCTATGAGACCCTTTCCAGATCTCTTTCCCACGTCACTGAAGTTTTCAACGTGCCTCAACCACCTTATTAACATCTACTATTACTTTATGGTCAACAACTTATGATTAGGCCATCTAGTTGTTCTCTTCAAATTCCATTTGTACCTCCAGCATACCTTTGACTCCTGCTGCATCTTGAATGCAAGCTTCTCCATCTGTTCTCGGATTTAATTGAGCTCCTTGTCCATATCCTCTTTTCTTTTCTGTGGGCAGACTCTCCCTTGAATGCGCTCATGACTTCCAATGGTCATCTTGCTTCATCTACAACCCACCTGGTTGCTCATCCTCTGTTGCATGCCTTGAAACAACTTCAATAGAGTACCACACTCTATATACCACTCTTGCCTCCTTTGCCTATGATCTGTAGAAAAAACAGGCTATGATACTACTCTGGTATCAGACTACTCCTTTGTCTCCTCCTTCACTTGTTGTCTACAGAAGAAATCAATATCTAATACCACTCTGGCACAAACCCCTTTCCCTCCAAAGGGCTGCTCAACCTCCCAGTCTTGGATCATTAATTTCACTGAGTCAGAGCGACTCCTTGGGTCCCTGCAGGCACCCGAAATTGCTCTACCCACATGCAAAACTCTCTTCCTCAAGTGACCATAGCTATAACCATGGGTCTACCTCCTTCACAGATAAGACTTCGGGGATATCCTAAATCCCTCCTTCACCTTTTCCCGAAGCACTCTTCTCCGAGGTTTCGAACCCCTGCCACGCGTCTCCTTAGATTCGTCGGCCCCACTATGGTTCTGACTTTGTAGCTTCGCTAACTCTAGGCCTTCCATTCACAACTTCCAACCTTCTGATTCCCAAACTCCCTGATCTATTGCCACGTTCTCTCTTGTGATCAATGGTCGATATTGAATCACGACTTTGGAATTCACGACTCTAATTTCATCAATTTTTCAACTTGCCGAACCTCCGAGGTACTGAAATAATTCACGGTTCTCCTCCTTGCAACTTCACCAGATTCGATGGTCTAGGATCGTTCACCTCCCTTTGACAACGAATATTGCTCACTGACTTTGATGAGAATTTCAAGGACTCCTTTCCTTGAAGATTTCCATCACTCTCCCTCCTGATATTTCCTTCTTCGATTTGTTCCTCTGAAAAATCGCTTTGACACTTAGTCAAGAATTCGATCTATGCATACCTTGCAACAGATTTCTCTCCACACTTCAAATTTTGTGGATGACTTTGCACTCCTTGCGATTGTTCTCTAACCACTTCTATCTCTCATGACTGAATCACGCTATCCTTCCCGAGATTTCGAGTCTGAATCTCTGTCATGCATGCCTTGCAGACATCGATGCACTCCTTACATACCTAGAAGTTCTACTATCTCTTCTGAGCTTTCAAGTCAGACTCAGTCACACACTCCTTGCAGACACTATGCACACCTTGCACTCGCTCAATAAAGAGAAACAATTAAAACTTATCTACTCCTCACAATGAATCATACATTCAACAAAGCAAATGCAGTCATGGATTCAAGAACAAAAATAATAGAGAATTGAAAATAACAAAATCTCTACCATTCATTCAGATAGACACATACTCCACACACATTTGGGACGATATATCTCTGTTATATTCATGAAATTGAAACTTACATACATTCATACACTTTTATCTGCATCTCCCAACTCTTAGTTTACAATGGCAATATATGTACTAGATTCAGCTGCAACAACAACAACTAACAACAACCTCTACTTGGAAAATACAAAGATTTATACAAGAGGGGCTCTATGAGCTTCCCTTGCAAGATGAATTAGTGGTGTCAAATCACCATTCAAGACACCCATATAGTGGACAGGTTACAATGATGGAAATCTTCTCCAAATCGGATGTAGAACCCTTCTGTCACCAGCCTATTAATGAAGACCTTATCTCCAACTTGTGTGAAAGAACACTTTCAGTCTTCCAGATTGTCCTCATTAATTGCCTGGATCTCGCCTTGTATTCTCAAGAAAAAAATGAGAGGGCGATGTCTGTCCTTCCTTGAATGCGCACCATGCGTGTAAATGAGTTGGAGCGTGCTGAGGTGGAGAGATTCTTTTGCATCATGGGACCACTTTTTGCTACCAGTGATTGACTGAGCTAAGAAGAGAATTGTTCAAGTGTTGAGTTGTGTTATCTAGAACTAGACCCCGCCTGTCCATTTGTCTAGCCTGTCGTCCGTTTGTCTAGCCTGCCTGTCTTTTAAAATCTAGAATTTCGGGTGAACCTAGTGAATTAAAGAAGTCTATGGAGGAAGTTCTTAAGAAGCTAATGGCTGACAGACCAATATATAAGGGTATCCAGGAGTCATCGACTAGGGGAATGTAGGCTTCCCCTTCGACTGGACGTCATTCTGGACGTGCCAACCCCATAATTGAACAACGAAGTAAGCATCGCGACGATCTAGATAACACGAAGTAGATCCCATTGATCCTACATGATTATATCCCACCTTTGGTTGGTGATGTTAACCGCAACAGTATCCCTCGAGACTTTGAGTACTCCATTTTTACTGCGTACATTCCGAAATGAATTGACATAGTTGGGATTCAGTTAGGACAGATCTCGTTGTTGAAGAACAACGACTTCAACTTAGGAGACTAGAAGAACTATTCCATGTTGGCTCCTCATTGCTACTTAACAAAGACAAATGGAAAGAAACCTCGCCTCATCTCGCAACCATGGATTAAGGGGTTGGCGCAGTCCATCGTGTTGAACATGATGAACATCCTGCATTTTGGCCACCATTAGGAGGTTAACGCTTGCGTTAAACACCTTATGTCATGCTATCATGGTGGATACTTATGTCTTGACAGGAGGATTAATGTGGATCCGGTGCTGATCCACCGGATCATAGGTTTGAGCGTGAAGGGTCTCGACCCTCAGCATTTTTATCCAAGGAAGGCCTCAGATCGATATTTGGTGAAGCGCATCAAAGAAGATTACGGAGAGGTAGAAAAAGCAAAGCAAGATTAAAAGGTAGCCTATATACAGGATGGCGTAGTGCGCCTCGCTTGCCAACTCCTAGTTGGCAAGATAGTAAGGAAGAATTTCCCCACATAGGTCACTGGGTTCATGGTGGACCTCGTAGAAAAGTGTGTGGAGGGCATGCAGATGAACTGGGAAAAATACCTCGTCAATGAGCTAGAGAAGGATTGCCATGAAGCCCAGGACTTGGGATGTGAATTCCATTACAGTTGGATGATCATTTTGATCGTATTTGTTGCTTGAAAAATGCCTGAAGGAGCCTCCTTCCTAGAGATCGAACCTACGGAGCCATTGGCCGCTCGGTTTTCAACCCTGTGGTATACCAACGACACGACGAAGTAGTGGTAATCCAATGTCATGTTTCATGCATACTATCAACATTTGAAGATCGCCATCGAATCATTCCCACGTATAACACTGTGCACCTTGCATCAGTATTGACCTATAGCAAATTTACACTCTGATCCTCATTTCATCTACATCACCGTGCACAGAGATGAGCACTAGGAAGAATTATAGTCATACTAAAAGCTGACAGATGAAGACATGGAGAAGATTACAAAGGAATGGCCGGAGGAATTTCTTGTACCTGTCTCTGATGCAGAATTATATGACACTAACACCATAGGAAGCCCCATAGTTACCTAAGTTGAGCATGTGGGAAATTCCAATGGGACGAAGAATAAGAAAAAGCAGGAAGAATTCCAAGATATAGAGAGTGATGAAGAGGAAAACGCTTTTGAAGATAACGATTTTGGCTCGCCAGGAGGAGGAGAAGAAGAAGTAGAAGGACGGGGAGGAGGAGATGAAGGAGAAGAAGAAAAAGGAGGATGCAAAGCTACACCGCCTGAAGATCCCCTTGTTGCGATAGTGACACTGTAGAAGAGGAAGGTTTCTCCAAATAAACCCTCAGCAAGGAAGAATATGCACGCCAATAATCCACGATTGGAAGCCACCCTCATGGATGATAACATCAATCTAGTCTGCAGAGATATGGAGGACGCTTCTAAGGAAATATTGCAGAGATATGGAGAGAAGCAGGAGGAGTTATATAGAAGAATTGAGAGAGAATTGAATGAAGTGAAACAATCTGTTCACTTGGTTCGCATAGTACCTACTGCACCACCTACACCTTCCTCCTCACAGACTGCAGAATTGGGGGATGAACCAACCCAGTTGAGAAGGCTAGTGGATGAAACAAAATCTCGGTTCTAGAGAGATCAAGAAGAGAAGGAGAAGGCCACTGAAGCCTTGAAAAAGGAGAAGGATGAAGTATTAGTGCAATTATGAGAATCACAGGACAGTGTAGCATCCCATGAAAATGACAAAGTAGAGCTTCAGGCAAAGTTTCAGGTGGAAAAATCCCATCTACAGAGGGAAAATGAGAAGTTGCTCATAGATTGGGCCATGGTAAAAGAAGCGGTAAGTAAAGCATGTAACTCTGTGCCAGGCTTGGAACAAGAGGAGGAAAAGTCAGTTGAAGCTCATGTAGTGAAGATCGCCGAGACCCTCCAACAACTTTAGGCCAGGATAACAGAATTGGAGGCCCAAACAGTACCAAGCACCCCATAGGAGGTGCATGACCAAAGGGAGGAGATCGCTAAAAACACAGTAGTAAGAATAAGATCCCTCACCTCAGAATGTAAGCAAATAAGTGATAGAAGTGTCCAGACATATGAACGCCTCGTCAAGGATCCAGAGCTAAGGAAGATGGAAGCACAGTTACAGGAGGTGCAGTAGCAGGCATTTTTAGTGTAGGTGCAGATGAATTTGTTCACCACAGTGGAAAGAATGAAGAGATCCTAGGAGCAGCATGTAGTACAACAACAGGTCACTGCCCTCCAGGGTAAGGTAATGGAAGTCACACAGAAGCTACAACATGTGCAAGATGAAGCTTGCAAGGTGTTTGAAGAGATTGATGGACAGGGCTCACAACTAGACCAAGTGGTTGCAATAGTAGAACAACGCCCAGAAGGGCCTGTTACAAAGTAGATGATCCAGGAGCTCACTGAGCAGGAGGCTCAGGCGAAGTAGCAAGTCAAGGCAACCTGAGTTAATCTTGAGGCTTTCAAAGCAACGTTGTCCAGACCAGAGTGACTCGGGATGAGTCACAGGTGAGTGTTGGGGGCTTGTTGACCCTCGACCAAGTTTTGGGAAAACCTTGGTTATATTTGGCCCACTTTTGGACTTCGACACATTGGTCGAAGAAGGAGCGCCCAGTCAAAGTTGAGATCACAGATCTCACTTATTTTGCGGGCTATGTGGACCCAGTAAGGGGTCCTTTAGAGTTTTGTGATGGGTTTATGGGATGTCTTCCCATGGGGTTTTCCCATGTTTAGGCCTTATTGTAAGGGTTTGTAAAAGTATAAATATAGAAGAATGTATGGTAGAAGTAGCTAAGTGAAAATAGTTAGAGTTTCTTTGTGTAGAGGAATGTATGTGTGTTAAGGCTCTATGATCGATAGAGAGTTGGCTTTGTGCCTTGACCTAGTTTTGGAAGGAGAATATGGTGCTCAGTGCACAGATCTCCTGTCTGGTGCGAAGCTCGACTCTGTGTCTTAGTGCACAGGAGTGAATGAATGTAATATTTTGACAAATAATAAAGAGTCGAAGCGGTTGGTGGAAGTAGCCCCACATTGGGGTGAACCACGTATATCTGGTGTCTCTGGTTTTCTTTGTGCCATCTTATTTATGTTATGAATCTGCTTAATGCTTTTATTATGATGTATAATAGATAGATCTTTGGTTTCTTAAGTTCTTTACTTGTGTTAAGGGTAAATAAATGCTAGATTTAATATATAATGCTAAGTGCTAAGTACTCAGGGTATATTGTCATTTGTTATTGCATCGTTCTATCTATATGTTCTGTGGAGTTAATAGGGTTAGTAAACTAATGCATGTCACTTCTTAAGCGTTAACTGAATATGCATTGTTTTTATCACAGATCTGTGTCCCAGCCTAGTTACACACACCTTCGTCCTATAACCCCCCCTGCTTCTACCTTGGGTGAGACTTTTCTTGCTTCACAGGTGTTGTTGAAAGGGCCAGTAGTCGGGGTTTTTTTGGTGTGTTGTTAAGCGTTGAACCCTAGGTCTTCCCCTGTGCCAACATGTGGTGAAGATGTTTCTTCTTGGGATTCTTCGATTTATCTTTCTACTGGGCGACTAAGGCTTTGTTGGAGGTATTTGTAGTGTTGATCACTCCAAGTTGTACAAGATTATCTTTCTCTCTAATCAAATATTAACAAAAGGATTCAAGAGTGTGCTTTTGATAAGCTTTCCCTAGAGCCTTTCTCATGGAATAAAAGGTCGATACAAACACAAAATATGCACTACCTAGATTAGTGTTTTAAACTTAGATAGACAGTCTTCAATGAAATAAAAATCACTTGGAATTAAAGTCATTATTTTATTTTCTAACTGATGTGCTCGAATAATATTGTGTTTACCAAAAACAGATTCAAGCTTTTCCCAAGCTTCATCGGGGTCATCAATTTATTTAAAGTGGAACCTTAAATCAGGAGAGATGGACATTCTGATCAGTCCACATGCTTCGTCACTCCTATTAGCCCATTTTACTTTCTTATCCACATAAGTGGGTTCTTTTTTCTTTCCCAAGGTAATCCAGTACAAGCCTTTACTTCTTAATAAATCCTCCATATGAGATTTCCATTGGAAGTAGTTGATGTTGGTAAGAAGATGATTACTGGGAGAATCCATATTAAATATGTAGATAATATGAATTTAAAAACTAAAACTGATGATCTAGATGGAAATATCTCGAAAAACTAGGCGGTTTTAAAAAAAATGACACTGAAAATAGATTTCGGATGTGAAAGTTATGCCCTTTAAAACAAAAGACATAAACGATAACCAATGGACCACGTAGTGGCGTAGGATGCTTTATGAAGTGACCCACTTTTATAAAAAGAAGTCGGGATCACTTTTACAATGAAGTTATTTATAAAATAAAGCCTCATGCAAAAAAAATAACACTAAAATAAAATATTAAAGGTACTTATAGTCATTCACTTTTATACTTGAAATGAAATACACTTTACAATGGAGCATGAAATTTTTCAAAAAAAGTAACAAAAAGAGAGACTTGAACTCAAGACCTCTTACTTAATAAGGCAACTTTTAACCAAGTGGGCTAGCAAAACATATTGTATTGTTTAGCAAGAGGATTTTTGTTGTTGTTGAAGACGGCCTTGGAGAGCGTGTTCATAAAATAATATTTTCACACAAGGAAAAAATTTCACTTGTCCATGACAACAAGGGTTAGATCTCGGTTAGCTTACCCAAAAAAAGCACCTTTTCCTATTTGTTTCTGATTTTTCGATATCGCATAGGGCATGAGGCAAAGAGCATATGCAGATCTAAAGTAGCAACCCAGAAACAAACAATACAAAACCAAAGGTGAAGACGGCCTTGGAGAGCGTGCTAAAAAAACTCTTTTCACACAAGAAAACATTTTCGCTTCTCGATGACAACAAGGGTTAGATATCAGTTAGCTTACCTGGAAAATGCACCTTTTCCTATCTCTTTTTGATTTTTCGAGATTGCACAGGGTGCAGGGAAAAGAGAATACATAGATCTAAAAGAGTAGCAACTAAAACAAAAGCAATATAAAACCAAAATAATACTCTGCAAAAATTTAAAAAGGGCGTATTCAGGATTTATACCTTCAGATCTAGTTGAAATGGTCATATATTGGGAAAACAGAAACCTTTTCGAGTGAAACAAAAAGTGTTCTTGTCTGAAATGAGCACTACATATGCAAGGGAACAATCCTCTTAGTCCAAAAATGTATGGAAATGACAAAGACTGGAGATGAGGCAACTCAGTTTCACGATCTTGATCTATAACATGAGCGGGTCTTCAAACAGGCTCTGATACCATGTTCGACAACACAGGTATTCCAACATAGGATGAACACCATTAGTAGTCACTCACACAACTAGATCAAATATCAACACACTAATTTTTTGACATGGTAAAACCCCTACGGGGAAACATCCACAGCCCCAGCCAATGCGACCACTTGGAGAAGTTTATTAATGAAAAAGAAAAAATATTACAGAGAGATTTTACGAAAGATTTTCTCACAATCAATCATTGAAAATGGACCCTCCATTCTCTTTAAATAGATATCATGGACCAATCGGATGTTAAGCCACAGATCAATGGTCATTAGTATCGAAGAGAATATCAACCGTCAGATCATTCTATGTCGGGAACATATTGTGACCGTCAGATTTCCCAACTACAAATGAATACTAATGCATACTGAAGAAACACACTAAGAAAGACACTTTTACCTAACAACACATTANATTAGACCAAGTATATCTTAACTAACTCCTAAGTATCTAAATATCCTAACACAAAGGGCATCCTTCACCTCGATTATATATGAGAGAGTGAGAGGAGAATAATCATGATGATGCATGTGGGAAAATATGGTCTAAGTTTACAAAATGCCAATTGGTCTACATATGAGGTGTATACAAATTGGTTTTTGTGGTTTTTAGTCCCCATTATGTCATAGGTTCAAACCTCATGGGCAGGGGTTGAGGGAAAAAGCCATTTGCGGGGGAATAAAACTGTCCCACAGGGCATCTAGGCTCGATTGAGTCTTGCACAATCCTAGTGATAGAATCCCACTCATGAGAAGATCATTCTTCCATCCAACATTGGGGATGGCCCTGGCCTAGGCTTAGTCTAGATT
>JASDQU010205119.1:43091-55335 GCA_032191745.1 Picea mariana
CTAAGTGCTAAGTACTCAGGGTATATTGTCATTTTTTATTGTGTCGTTCTATCTTTATGTTCTGCGGAGTTAATAGGGTTAGTAAACTAATGCATGTCACTTCTTAAGCGTTAACCGAATATGCAGTGTTTTTATCACAGATCTGTGTCCCAGCTTGGTTACAGACACTTTAGTCCTATAAGTCCCCCTGCTTCTACCTCAGGTGAGACTTTTCTTGCTTCACAGGTGTTGCCGAAAGGGCCAGTAGTTGGGGTTTTTTTGGTGCATTGTTAAGCGTTGAACCCTGGGTCTTCCCCTATGCCAACATGTGGTGAAGATGTTTCTTCTTGGGATTCTTTGATTTATCTTTCTACTGGGCGACTAAGGCTTTGTTGGAGGTACCTGTAGTGTTGATCACTTCGAGTTGTACAAGACTATCTTTCTCTCTAATCAAATATTAACAAAAGGATTCAAGAGTGTGCTTTTGATAAGCTTTCCCTAGAGCCTTTCTCATGGAATAAAAGGTAGATACAAACACAGAATATGCACTACCTAGATTAGAAATAATAATATAGATGCAACGCTCTTCCTCCATATTTATGTCACATTCTTCACATAAAATTCTTAGTGTTTTAAACTTAGATAGACAATCTTCAATGAAATAAAAATCACTTGGAATTAAAGTCATTGTTTTATTTTCTAACTGATGTGCTCGAATAATATTGTGTTTACCAAACACAGATTCAAGCTTTTCCCAAGCTTCATCGGGGTCATCAATTTATTTAAAGTGGAACCTTAAATCAGGAGAGATGGACATTCTGATCAGTCCACATGCTTCGTCACTCATATTATCCCATTTTACTTTCTTATCCACATAAGTGGGTTCTTTTTTCTTTCCCAAGGTAATCCAGTACAAGCCTTTACTTCTTAATAAATCCTCCATATGAGATTTCCATTGGAAGTAGTTGATGTTGGTAAGAAGATGATTACTGGAAGAATCCATATTAAATATGTAGATAATATGGATTTAAAAACTAAAACTAATGATCTAGATGGAAATATCTCGAAAAAATAGGAGGTTTTAAAAAAAATGACACTGAAAACAGACTTCGGATGTGAAAGTTATGCCCTTTAAAAAAAAGACATAAATGATAACCAAAGGACCACGTAGTGGTGTAGGATGCTTTATGAAGTGACCCACTTTTATAAAAAGAAGTCGGGATCACTTTTACAATGAAGTTATTTATAAAATAAAGCCTCATGCAAAACAAATAATGCTAAAATAAAATATTAAAGGTACTTATAGTCATTCACTTTTATACTTGAAGTGAAATACACTTTACAATGGAACATGAATTTTTTCAAAAAAAGTAACAAAAAGAGAGACTTGAACTCAAGACCTCTTACTTAATAAGGCAACTTTTAACCAAGTGGGCTAGCAAAACATATTGTATTGTTTAGCAAGAGGATTGTTGTTGTTGTTGAAGACGGCCTTAGAGAGCGTGTTCATAAAAAAATATTTTCACACAAGGAAAAAGTTTCACTTGTCCATGACAACAAGGGTTAGATCTCGGTTAGCTTACCCAGAAAATGCATCTTTTCCTATTTGTTTCTGATTTTTTGATATCGCATAGGGCATGAGGCAAAGAGCATACGCAGATCTAAAGTAGCAACCCAGAAACAAACAATATAAAACCAAAGGTGAAGACGACCTTGGAGAGCATGCTAAAAAAACCTCTTTTCACACAAGAAAACATTTTTGCTTCTCGATGACAACAAGGATTAGATATCAGTTAGCTTACCTGGAAAATGCACCTTTTCCTATCTCTTTCTGATTTTTCGAGATTGCATAGGTTGCAGGGAAAAGAGAATACATAGATCTAAAAGAGTAGCAACTAAAAAACTAGCAATATAAAACAGAAATAAACCAAAATAATACTCTGCAAAAATTTAAAAAGGGCGTATTCAGGATTTATACCTTTGGATCTAGTTGAAATGGTCATATATTGGGAAAAAATAAACCTTTTCGAGTGAAACAAAAAGAGTTCTTGTCTGAAATGAGCACTACATATGCAATGGAACAATCCTCTCAGTCAAAAAATGTATGGAAATGACAAAGAATGGAGATGAGGCAACTCAGTTTCACGATCTTGATCTATAACATGAGCGGGTCTTCAAACAGGCTCTGATACCATGTTCGACAACACATGTATTCCAACAAAGGATGAACACCATTAGTAGCCACTCACACAACTAGATAAAATATCAACACACTGATGTTTTGACATGGTAAAACCCCTACGGGGAAACATCCATAGCCCCAGCCAATGTGACCACTTGGAGAAGTTTATTAATGAAAAAGAAAAAATATTACAGAGAGATTTTACAAGAGATTTTCTCACAATTCAATCATCGAAAATGGAACCTCCATGCTCTTTAAATAGATATCATGGACCAATCATATGCTAAGCCATAGATCAATGGTCATTAGTATCGAAGAGAATATCAACCGTCAGATCACTCTATGTCGGGAACATATTGTGACCGTTAGATTTCCCAACTACAAATGAATACTAATGCATACTAAAGAAACACACTAAGAAAGACACTTTTACCTAATGACACATTAGACCAAGTAGATCTTAACTAACTCCCAAGTGTCTAAATTTCCTAACACAAAGGGCATCCTTCACCTCGATTATATATGAGAGAGTGAGAGGAGAATAATCATGATGTTGCATGTGGGAAAAATTGGTCTAAGTTTACAAAATGACAATTGGTCTACATATGAGGTGTATACAAATTGGTTTTTGTGGGTTTTAGTCCCCATTATGTCATAGGTTCAAACCTCATGGGCAGGGGTTGAGGGAAGGAGCCATTTGCAGGGGAATAAAACTGTCCCACAGGGCATCTAGGCTCGACTGAGTCTTGCACAATCCTGGTGATAGAATCCCACTCATGGGAAGATCATTCTTCCATCCAACATTGGGGATGGCCCTGGCCTAGGCTTAGTCTAGATTGAAAAAAATCAAAAACAAAACACAAGTACTTCCCGAGAGTTCACCCATCCTAGTAATTCTCTATTGCAAGCGCAATTAACTATGGATTTCTAATGGGATATAGTGCATTGATGATTTAAGAATGTACATAATACCACTAGGAAATCATTACATGATGGTTGTAATTAAAAAATGGAGATGAAATTACATTACAATCTCCATCAAAAGGGTGAATATCACGATTTATCAAAACCACAGGCTCAAAAATGTTGATTCAATGGAAAAAGTGGATGACCACCAAGTTCCACCTGGATCAAGGGTATAAAGGATAACCTTGTTTAACTACTATATTGCAATTAATATCCTCAAACCAACCCTAAATAATATTAAACTTGAAAATGACTTGGTTGTAGAGTCTATAAATGGAAAACCTAAATTCAATGGAATTTCACAGTCTTCCATAACATTTTTAATATTTTTCCTAGAAATGGTCTCAAAAAAATTTCAAGAAATCAACAAAGGAAAAAAAAAAGATCTTTGTTGTTATTACAACAATTTTGAGTGATGATCTTAATTAAAGTAAGAATGCAGTCAATTGTTGAGTGTTTTCCCTTGAACAAAACTTGGTCATTATCTCTAAGCTTGTTTTCATCCATCTAACTGCTAATCTTATTTTTCTAAAATAGTTCTAAAACGTTTGGCCAATAATAGGAAAATCTTAATAGTTCTATAATTAGAAGGATTGTTTTGGTCGCCACATTTATAGATAGGTATGATGGAACGTTTTGTTCATTGTTTATTAAATCCTTGTATTATCAAAGTATTAAATAGGGTTTGGATGTGAGGGATGAGAATAACATTGTCGAGTTGTTGACATGGGAAAAATTCCCTTCAACAAAAACAAGTACTACCCAATACGCGGTCCCAATTAGACTACACATCATTTTGGTTAGGAGACCCATACAGATTCTATGCTGGCTGCCATTACTGGGTTGAGGGCCATGAATGAATGGTTTTGAATGCCAAGGTGGAATGCAGATTCAAACTGACTGATCCAGGTGGATATTGGTGGCCACCCACCTATTCCAACTGGCTCCTCTTGACAGTTTTTAGTTCAACACGTTCTTTTGTACTTCTTTGTAATTGTGGGTTCTACACTTTCGGGGTTGTCTAAATCCCTACACATATTCCAAGTGGATATTGGTGGCCTCCCACCTAATCAAACTAGTTTATTTTGTATGTTTTCATGTCAACACATCTTTATCTACTTCCAGGGTCGTTTTGGGGCCCTAAACAGTGTTTTTTTGGCTCGCCACAATCAAATAATAGACAGAGTCAGAGTTTGACAACGTAATGTGTAGTTCTCGAAAATACCATTCCAACGAGTTATCACACACCTAAAACGAAGGTCGTATGCAAAAGCTACAACCCTGAGAAGTTGAGGTACCAACTTACCCATCGAGGCCCACATAAATTTTGGCATTGCATCTCCTAGGGTTAGGTTTTTGGATGTCTAGGGTTCTGGAATTCATGAGTAATGTTAAAAAGGCCTCTAGAGCCTCATTGTAATCATTCTACTCAGATGGATGCATGTAGCAGCTGCATATTTTCTCAGAGATAACTACCACCATTCGAGCAAGTTGTTTTCAGTTCTGCAATTTTATAGTTTCAACCTATTTCATTTATTCAATAGAAGATATTGTTCACTGGATATCTCAGTTGTTCTCTATATCTTCGTGTTTATTATATTCAGTTTTTGAATCAGTTTGTTCCACTCATAAGTATGGATCGGTGGTATCAAAGTAGTCTGATCTTCATTTATTTTTATTCTTGCATGTCCCCGACAAGATCTGGGTACAAGAAGTTGGGACTCAAACCAGTTGAGCCTTTGCAAGATAAGTCGAGCCGATCCCGACAACAAACCATGGGGGACGAAAATAAAGATGATGGAGCATGATATCCTTTCAAAATGTTGCTTAAGGAATCCCTTGCGTGACAAATGAATGAAATGATGGAAAAAATTTCATAGATCCTTCGACGGTTTCCCACAAGAGAAGCATCTTCATCAAACGACCATGCAACCCCCTTCAAGGTACAGGTAAATTTTGATATTCCATTATTTGAAGGACTGATAGATGTAGATGTTGTAAATAAATGGTTGAATCTGCTCGAAGGGTATTTTTCGGTCCACAATTTTTTCGATAGGGAAAGTATTACTTTTGCACTCCTCAAGGTCGTCCCCCATGTTAAGGACTGGTGGGATACTTACTCTGAGAAAAGGGCCATAGAGGAACCTGCAATATTTGTCATATCCCCCACATGGGATTCCTTCTAGGATGCCATTAAAGAACAATACTACCCTGTTGGAAGCTACGAGAACCAGTACACCAGATGGACCACCCTACATCAAGAAAGGGACCAGAAAATACCATATTTCACCAATATTTTCCATACCCTACGCACCAAATTCGATATCAAAGACTTTGAGTGACATCTGGTGCTCAAATATCGTGGATGTTTGCATATATACATTCAAATAGAAAATGAGTTTCTAGACATCGCATCATTGGGTACGGCTTATATATATGTTGTCAAGATCGACCGAAAATTTAAGCGGAAGAGGCGAGAGTTTGGATCTACAAACTCCTTGTTATCACTGAAATTTCGTCCGCAAATGGTTACAAGAATCCATCATCGTCAAACAGTTATGAGGTCACCCATGGACCAAAATTACCACAAAATCATTTCCAAAAGGTCCAAAACTATACAACCAGTGATAAAATTAAAGTGCACTATGACTACATAGGGCACGCACGCACATGCGCAAAAAAGAAACGCAGGAAAAATGCACATGCACCGATGCACGACTGTGGTCGCTAAAAGTCACGCACATCTGAGAACGATTCATTTATGAGATTGGTCGACCTCCCACCCACTTCTGGTTCATCTTCCAAGTTGATTTGACACCCAAATCTTAACTGGATCCGACTGGGTGGCTGGTCAAAGACCTAAAAATGCCCTAATTAGCCTCTTTTCACACTACAAGCTGGTTTCACAATACCTCAAAGAGGTGCTATAAAACAAGGCCATGGGTGCACTTCATTTTCAAGGAATTCATTAGCAAAGTTATGTTGTTGCTATTCTCTTGAGGAATCCTCTATTCTCATCAAGAACATATGAGCACCATTACATTGGGCAATCCATCTCACCTCTTGAGTGGATTTTCTTGGGATTCTTTCATCATTTCATTCAAAGTTGTAAGAAAAGCTTATTTGTAGGGGTCCAAGAGCCCTCCCTTGGAGGAAGAAGGGACTCATAGTCCTCTTTCTTCTTGGTGTTTTCTTTCACTAATATAATCCTTGCCATTGGTGACATGAGTCTTATTGTCTTTTTGTTCTTATGTCCTTATGCTCAATAGTTTAGTTGTTATTTTATTTATTAGTTTAATTCTTAGTTGTTCTTTTATATTTCTTTCTCTAACCCTTTTCCCTTACAATTGTCCTGCTTAGCTAACCCAACTAAGCTTGTAAGCACCTCTGTTTTTCTCATCTAGGTGGCAAAAGAGGCACAACACTCCTCACAGCCAAAGTAGGGAAAAGGCAGCCCCAACCCACACAACAAGGGAAAAATGAAGTATGGCCACTCTCAGGACAACTAGTCCAAGACGCAACACAAGAAGGGTAATGAGAAGTTGAAGAAGGACATGGGAAAATGGTGTGAATACCATAAAATCCCTTGGCACAACACCAAAGAATAATACTCCAAGAAGTCACTTGTAGCCAAGCTAAAAGATTCCAAGTTAGAGGTTGAATCTTCCTCTGAATCAAATCCAAAATGATGGAAGTGGATTATCGATGTTGAACCTAGTGGCACTGTTGCTACCACCAAAGTCTAGCCAAATAAAAAAAAAAATAACCAGAGGAAGGGGAACACCTCTTTCACTCACAAATGTGGGTAAAGGGGGCTCCACTTCATTTCATTGTTGATAGCGACATTCAGAAGACCCTAATCTCAGTATAGGTCCTCAAGCGACTAGACCTACTGATGACACCGCACCCACAACCTTACACCATCAGATGGCTTCGCCAGGGAAGAGATCTTTGTGTCATCCAACAGTGTCGTTTTCTCTATGACATCAAGCCTTTTAAAGAGGAGGTATTGTGTGATATTGCTCCCCTTGAAGTTTGTGATTTTCTTTTAGGACAACCATATTTGTGGAAGTGACATGTTGTGTATGATTATATACCTTGCAATGTTATTATTAATTTGGGTAGACAATTGTACAAGATACCAGAGGTAGCGTCTCTTACCTCTATTTATTTAATATCTACTAAGCAATGCAATAAGGTCATTTCATAGATCGGGAATTTTGTCTTCTTTGTGATCCATGCTCACAGTAAGAAGAAGGTCATTGCCACATCTATGGCCTCTACACAGAGCCTCTCTTTGTAACAGAATAAAGTGGACAGGATCATGGAAGAATACAAAGACATCTTCTCCTCACCCACTAGGGTAACAATGCACTACCAAGTTGAGAATCCAATTGATCTAAATGTTAGTGCACCTCTGCCTAATGGACTAGTCTATTGTCTCTCGCTGATGGAAAATGACGAAATCAAGAATTAGATCCAAGAGCTTCTTCAAAAGGGGCACATCAGACCCAACACCTCCCTTGCAGAAGCCCAATTGTACTGGTGTAGAAGAAATATGGGACCTGATGGCTCTGCATTGATTATAGAGAATTAAACAAAATCACAGTCAGGAACATGTACCCAATTCCTAGAATTGATGAACTTCTTGACTAACTCAAGGGGGATAAGTTCTTCATCAAGATTGACCTTAATTCTGGCTACCACCAGGTTCCCATCGAACCAACTAATGTATGGAAGACAACTTTAAAATCTAAATAAGGTCTCTTCGAATGGTTGGTCATGCCCTTTGACTTAACCAATGCATCAACCACTTTCATGAGGTTGATGGAAATGTATTGAGACCCTTCACCAACTATTTTGTGGTGGTATATTTGGATGACATCCTCATCTTTAGTAGAACTTGTGAGTATCACATGCAGCGTATTCAACAGGTTTTGAGCACTCTGTGGCAACACAAGCTATATACCAACTTGGAAAAATTTTCCTTTGGCATGAACATGGTCCAATACTTGGGCTACATTTTTGATGAGCATGGGGTACATGTTGATCCATCTAGGATCTAAGTCATCCATGACTGGACATCCCTGACCACACTTCTCGAGCTTCAGAGCTTCTTGGGACTGGCCAACTTCTACCGATGGTTCATGTTGGGATTCTACCATATTGCATGGGCCCTCAGCAGAGTGACCAAGGGTGGCGACAGGGAAAATTTCATGTGGGGGAAGGAGTGAAATGATCATTTGATGATCTGAAGAATCTCTTGTGCTCAACTCCATTGATATCCTTACCTAATCTAAAACAATCATTCAATATTGAGACTGATGCATCTGACTATGCTCTAGTTTCATTTCTCACTCAACACAATCATCCGGTAGCATAATATAGTGAGACACTCTCGAATACTGTCTGGAAATACCCCACCTATGACAAGGAAATGTATTCCATTGTACAATCCTGTCGTCAACGGAAACATTACATTCTGGGTAAGGAGACAACCATCCACACTGATCATAAGCCTCTGCAGTTCATAGAGACACAGGGGAAGTTGCAGAATGATCGCCATCAGAAGTGGTCCACCTACCTGCAATAGTTCAATCTCAACATCAAGTATAATATAGGGAGCACAAATCATGTCACTGACTTCCTCAGTCGACCTCCCATGGCTACACTCACCACCGTGCTCCATTCCTGTGGACATGAGGGATATGAGTGGCCCCAACTTTATCAACATGATCTAGACTTCGCCACCACCTATAAGCTCTTGGGTACATGCTTGAATGTCACCTATTTTCACATTCATGATGGACTGTTATGCCATTTGGGCCATCTCTGTGTTCATACAAGTGAGCGTGAAAAACTAATTTGGGAGGCTCAATATAGTCGGATGGCAAGACATTTTGGCGTGGATAAAACTGTGGTCATTTTAAAGAAACATTTTTATTGGACAAAACTTCGACAGTACGTTAGCAAGTAGATCAGATATTGTACTTCATGTGCTATTTATAATCCAACCATCAAGAAGAAAGGCTTATATACCCCTCTTCCTACTCTCGATAAGCCTTGAGAACCCATCTCTATGGATTACATGTATGGCCTTCTATCCACCAAGTAAGGAAATGATTATGTATCTATGGTAGTTGATCGGTTTTCGAAGATGACCATCCTCACAGCCTGCAATAAGAACATCATAGTGGAATATACTGCCAAGCTCTTCTTCGAACAAGTGTGGGTCCATTTTGGGATACCACATACCATCATCTTCGATCGAGACAACATCTTCCTTAGCACATTTTGGTCGAGTCTCTAGCCATTGTTGGACACCAAGCTCACTAAATTCATTTCTTTCCACCCCCAAAATGACGACCAAATAGAGGTCGTAAAGCAGATGATTGTGCACATCATGCTCATGTAAAACTATAAGAATCCACATACATGATATGAGAGTCTCCCCTATGTTCAACATAGTTACAACATGGCTCTCCATAGCTCCATCAGCCATAGCCCATTTCAGGTGGGGTTGGGATTTCAACCTTTGGGTCCTAATTATGTTACACTACCTCTTGCAACCACACAAACATAATATTCACATGTTTAGTCTCAAACCAACAAAGCCACCAGATTCATTGAGAATATTCAACACATCTGCCAATAGGTCCATGAGATTTTGTAGAAAGCCAATGCTAAGTACAAGCAGTGCCATGATCAACACAGGGTACCGCACTAGTTTCAGGTGGGAGACAAGGTATGGTTACATTTGTAGAAAGAGTGACTTACTGGGCCCCATCAGAAGCTCCACCCACTTCACTATGGGCATTATACTATCACTAAGGTTGTGGGTAGCATTGATTTTGAGCTCAACACTCCACCGTTTCTTGGCTTACACCTAGTATTCAATGTGGACCTCCTTCAAACATATTTCCCACCATTATTGGACACCTCAGAGAGTGTAGAACAAGTGAAACCAACATAGCTCAACCTTGACTGCATGGAACAAGCATGGACTGATCAGATAATGGACACACAAGTCAAGGGCACTCTCTAGTAGAGGATCCAACTTTATTGAGTTGTCAAGGCAGGGAAACTCCTACACCAAGGAAAGTGGCTCACCTGGGGCCAAATTCAACATAAGTTTCCTCACCTAATGGGGGAAATCAACGCAATGGAGGAAATTTCTTCCTAAAGGGGGAGGACTGATCCAGGTGGATATTGGTGGCCACCCACCTATTCGAACTGGTCCCTCTTGACAATTTTTAGTTCAACACGTTCTTATGTACTTCTTTATAATTGTGGGTTATACACTTTTGGGGTTGTCTAAATACCTACACATATTCCAGGTGGATACTGGTGGCCTCCCACCTAATCCAACTGGCTTATTTTGGATGTTTTCATGTCAGCACATCTTTTTGTACTTCCAGGGCCATTTTTGGGCCCTAAGCAGTGTTTTTGGATTGCCACAATAAAACTATGGATGGAGTCATATTTTTATGGCATAATGTGTATTTCTCAAAAATAAATTTCCAACAGGCTATCACATGCCTAAAAAAGAGGTCGCATGCAAAAGTTACGACCCTGGGAAGTTGAGGTACCAACTTACCCATTGGGGCCCACATAACTTTTGGTGTTTCATATCCTAGGGTTAGGTTTTTGGATGTATAGGGTTTTGGAATTCATGAGTAATGTTAAAAAGTCCTTTAGAGACTCATTGTAATCATTCTACTCAAACGGATGCACGTAGCAGCCACATCTCTTCTCAGAGATAACTACCACCATTCGAGCAAGTTGTTTTCAGTTCTGTAGTTTTACAGTTTCAGCCTATTTCATTTATTCAATAGAAGAAATTGTTCACTAGATATCTGTGTTTTTCTCCATATCTTTGTGTTTATTGTATTCAGTCTGTTAATTATTTCATTCCTCTCATAAATCCAGATCACTAACTACTTGTAGAAATACAATCTAAACTATCTTATCCTAGCTAGGAGCAATTAAATTAAATAATAAGCAACTGGGAATGTTATTAATCCTCGTAGTAACTCCTTCTAGATAGTTGTTAAAGAGAAACAACGTTAGATAACACATGCATATAAAAGAAAAACCATATTAGTCTAAGCCATGAAATCGCATACATAAATTGCTCATCATCCCAGGATAATTGATAAGAGAGAAACACAAAACTGCAAGAATTTTTTGTTCACGTAAGAAAAGTATATAAGTGAAACAAAATTCTTACAACATTTATAGACATCATAACAAATTACTTGAAGTAGTTCAAATAAAAATCACTATTATCAAACAACATTTCTCCCTAGCAAAATTGGCCCCGAGGGCTTCTCAATACAATCTAAGGAACTTCAATGTGATCACCTTCTATGTCTTAGCCTTTATTTTTTCAAGCTTCATTATCCCTTATTTATGTCATCTAAAGAGAATAAGTTGATTTGAGTATGATGGGTGTGGGTGATGTTTTAAGAACATATTTAGTGTTGATAAGGGAAACATGCCATTGCTTGAGGTAGAAATTCCATTTGTCTATGTCATCTAAGACTCAATTGTAGCTTTTCTCGGTAAAAATATATCTCTAGAATTGCTTACGGTTATGTTCACAAAGATATAAAGAGCATCCTTTCAATTGTTGATGAAGACTCAATTTTTAATTTTTAACTAAATTCTTATATTATTTTAATTTTTGTATCTTATCCATATTATTTTGAGCGAGCCTAATATTTTGTCTAGCAACTTTACAATCATAGTCATATCATATATTAATGTTACAATGATTGTGGTTGATGGATACTTGATGGTAGTGACAATTGATGCATCAAGTAACTTGGAGTTGAATGTATTGTAAATATTGATAATTGAAGAGGTAGTGGGAGGCACATTTGAAATCATTTTGGAGGTATCTTAGGAAGGGTTTGGGATTTTTGTGATTGATTATGAACTTAAACAAAATGGTATTGTTTATATTGGATTTGTTTTCAAGGGTAATATTTTTTTTTAAATCTACAAAGATGTGCATATTGATGATAGTCACGTTCATGGTCGATATTAATATCAATGTATTTTATTTGACTGAAGAGAGAATAAGCATATAGAATCCTCTATATTACTATGATA
>JASDQU010205120.1:0-28961 GCA_032191745.1 Picea mariana
CAATGTTATGACATTAGAGTAAGAATAATGGGTTTCATTGATTATGACTTACACATAACTAGAATAGCTTGACCCTTACAATGAGTAGAAGCATGTAACATCCACTATTATGGATTTAAGGTGGTTCAATCCCACTCGAATAAGATTAGGTAACTATGATACTAATAATTGTTGATTATAGAACATATGTAATTGGTTACAATCTCTTAGTGCTTAGTGCATGAATACCATACCCCCCCAAAAAAAATTACTCTACACATTGATAACATTGAAACTATCATACACAGATTGGGTGAGACCACCTTCATTCTGGAATCTTGAATATGTCAGTGCACAAGACTACATCAGGCCTATGTTGTAAACCTTCTACAAACCCTCAAACTTTGATAGAGCCAACAACATGGTTCTCTTTCCAGGACCTTAACCAATGAAGAGTAATAGAGATGTGGTGGAGGATGACATTCAAGATTGGCCGAAAGAAAGAATTCATGAGTTCTACTGTCAAAAAAGTGTCTATGTAGGAGAGGATGTCAAAATATTGAAGGATATACACATATTTAAGCATCTATATGGAATTCTCTTGGTGGATTTCTCAGTAAACTTACACTAATCACTAGAAAGGATCATAGAGAAGCATTAGTGTTGGATTCTATAGTGAAGAGTTGAGTGGACCAGCAAGAACGTGTTAAAGGTCTAACAACAAATAACTTAATGAAAATTAAGCATATGGAATCTTATACAACATCCTTACCACATCCATGAATGGATAATTAAGACCATAAAATGTTATATATATATATATAGACACACAAAAACAATATATTAAAAAATATATTTATATTTTTAATATATTAATCTATTTTATCATTTAAATATTTTTTAATATTTTAATATTAATGTATTAAGCCAACATAGATCCATTTTAACCCTTGATGTATCAAGTGCCAAGAGGGATCAAATCACTAGAGGTGAAAACATTTTTTAGAGTGAAAAAGTTATGGCAAATCCAAATAGAACAAATTCAAACCAATATATATTTTTAATATATATATATATATATATATATATATATATATATATATATATATAATCTAATTTGAAGGTCACCACCAAACACTAAATTGGTATATGAGATCCCATGTTTGTGGGATAAGAGACCTGAGGGGCCCCCTCGGTCCACTGATTTGATATATTTAGCTTGATAAATATCTATGTTATGATAACATAGTTTGAAATTTTATATTATTTGAAATAAAAATAAAAACTTTTGGGTGGAGTGGGGCACTCAAATAGCTTCATTTCAGGTCATCTTAAAATTGGCCAAAACCTTATGGGAAAAGTTCCCATCATATGGGTGGAACCCTAGTTTCTAGTGCAGTTCCTACATTTGGGGCTGATTTTACCTAATAAAATGAACGTTATGAGTATCCCACATCCCACCCTAAAATCAACGGATTCATCATCCTTACTAACTAATCATCATAAAGCAAAACTCATAGCAACAATAATAGTTCATCATTCCTCATAAACTGCCCCAAAACCTGCATTAACCCTACAATTAAAACAAGACTCACTGCAACAATGATAACCTATCATTCCTAGAAAACCACCTCTAAACCTAAATTAAACTTAGAGTAATCCTACAATTATTTAACCATCACACCTAAAGGACTCATTAAAATTGTATATACTTATCAATCACAAGCTAAACAACCCCTTCAAATTTTATACATTTAAAATATAATCTAGAGAAGGTAAGATATGTATACTTCCGTAGACTTTACCAGAAAACTCATACACCAATTTGATGTTTAACTTAACAGTAACCTTAAAAACAAATTATTATTATTATAATAATATATATCCTTCAAAAACTATACATTTAAAATATAATATATATATATATTTAACTAATGTTTTAAATTGTATAAATATTTGTTTCATTCCTTTGCGTTTTCAAATTAGATTGTTGCTTAGATCTTTCACTGGCATTCCGTTCGGTTTCTTTTGAGAACTAGTTCAATCCATTCTTCTTGCTATATTACGTTCTTTACAGGAAGAGCATTCTCTGGCCGTGATGGAGGTGGCTCTCGATAGACTGTCTGCACTGCCCGACAGCGTCCTTTCCCTCCTACTCTCTAAGCTCCMCATTAGAGATGCAATCAAATGCTCTGTCCTCTCTCATCGTTGGAGATTCCTTTACAGAGAAATACCCGATCTCATTTTGTCTCCATGTCGTGTCACATCAACACTTCATCCRCCTCACACACTCGGTGCCCTCTATTTTTCAACRGTGGAAAATAGAATATTCGACATATTGCGGTTGCATTCATCCGATCTGAAGTCTTTTRTACTCACCACCGACGAACGYAGAGAGCGGCCTTGCACTAACATTGTCCCCTTGCATTTTAGATCCGAAAGCGTATCGGAATGGCTGCAATGGGTTGCSCAGAAGAATGTTSAACGGCTATTTCTCAGATATTCCATTCGAAGGGAAACCCCGCCCGCTGCCCTATTCTCATGCAGTCGTCTCACTATGCTCACACTAGACATTTCTATTCTCACCACTTTTCCAACCGAGTTTGCCGGATTCAACCATCTCACTGACTGCACCCTTGACCGTATCAGAATGACAGACGAATCTGTAGCCCGCTTTCTTTTACATTGCCCTCTTCTTCAGAAGTTTAAGTTAGGGTTTTGTGACGGCCTGCAGAGGCCTGTCATCTCCGCTCTCAACCTTACAGAGTTAATTATAGATGCTCGTAGCGCGCATGGATTGACAGTCAATTGCCCTAAACTTAAAACTCTGAAGATAATGGATTGCCTAAACGACTTGAGAGTGAATGGAAGGGCATTTTATGAGCTTTCCTCAACGATTACAGGATTCCAAATGGATCTGAAAAGTAATTTGACTGAGTTGTCGTTATGTTCATATGCCAGGCACGGGCATCGAACAGGTTTCTCCGTGAACAGATTTCTTGAATTAGTTGGAACGTTCAGATCATTAAAAGTGCTGAACATCCATCTTGGATATATACTTGCTAGTTGGAGAGAAAGGATTACTGTTCCTCTGCTCAACTTGCTCTCGAGGCTTCCTAACCTTGAGCGTTTACACATGCGCGGAAAGCTGATTTTGGTAAGAGAATATTTCCTATTCTTCCTTTCATCATCATTATTTACATGTCATTTAATATCTCTGTACAGTGTGTAACTGATAACAGAGTGCATCAGTAAATGTAAGGTTATGATTTTTCCTTTGTGACGCAGGAGGAGGCAGAGGGGGATCCATCTTTAACCTATACACATGCTAGTCTTCAATTCGTAGAGATAGAGATCACCAGATATGATCCCATGGATATTGGTTTGTTGGGAAGCCTTCTACAAATAGCTCCTGCGCTCAAAAAAGTGAAATTCCAACCTGCAAGCCCCACTAACAAGTACAAATCATTTTTCAAAAATTGGGAGTCTTTCAAAGAATGTTTCCAGAAATGTCATCATCAAAAGATCCGTGAATTTGGTTTTCTTTTTTAGTATCCTTCAGTCTCTCTTCCTACCTAGGTCGATTCCTTTATCAGTTCAAAAGAGGCAAAGGTAAGGGGCTTCAGAGTTCCATGACCCTCCAATCTTCGATGGAATGAGGGATGTTGAGGAATTCATGGAGAATCTATTGAACTATTCTTATGTTTTTTTCGTTCCGGATAAATTGTATTTGCTCGAATCTTAATCTTAATTTTGTGTCCCCTATATATAGGGACCTTGGATCTTAATCTTAATTTTGTGTCCCCTATTTTCAGGATAAATTATAATTACTCGAATCTTAATTTTGTGTTTCTTATATTGTGAAACTGAAGTTTGATTTTTTATTTAATATTATATTAGTATTATTATTATGAAACGGCAGTTTTGATTTTTCATTTTTAGTACTACTTTCTGATATATTGTTCTGTTTTTTGGTTCATGATAAATTACTGGAACT
Organism: Picea mariana; assembly: GCA_032191745.1. NCBI lineage: Eukaryota > Viridiplantae > Streptophyta > Pinopsida > Pinales > Pinaceae > Picea > Picea mariana. Next base: position 3,977 of record JASDQU010205120.1, read on the forward strand.
TTAATCTCCATTCTGCGTCTCCTATATAAAGGGACATTGGATGAAACTAAAATAGTTTAATTTTTCATTTATTATTATTTTGAGGATAAATTGTATTTATTAGAATCTTAATTTTGTATCTCCTATATCTTATATATAGGGATTTTGGATAAATTGTATTTACTAGAATCTTAATTTTGTGTCAACTATATTTTCAGGACAAATTGTATTTACTGGAATTTTAATCTTGGTCTCATATATATAGATCTTGGATGAAAATGAAGTTTGATTTTTCATTTATTATTAATTGAAAAAATATGAATGTGAAGAATGTGTGTGAATATTTACATAGTTGTATGGGTATGGCTCCTGGCATTTTCAACCTCTTTGAAACTTGTTCCCGAAGTTTTGGGAGCTATTTTCAATCTCTTTGAAATTGGTTCCCGAAGTTTCGGGAGCTTCGGAACTGGTAGGGAACACCCCCAATTGGTTGGGAACTCTTTTGGGAACTTAAGAGCTTTTTGAGAGCTTCAACATCAAGAAAAAGGGAGCTTGGGAACCGGTTTCCTAAACAAAAAGCTTTAAATTAGAATTATATTAAATTAAAGTATAAATATAYTTATTCCATTATTACAAATACATAATTTAAGGAACCATATCATTGACATGTGTGATTACAAAGAGATAATAATTATTATTCAACTTTGTGATGTMTTAATTTTTTTTTGAGGTTAATAGAAAAAATCCTATAAATAATGAGAATTGAAAGGATGATGTTGGAATAAAGTAAGATGTAAAAATAATTTAAAGAAAGTGAAGTAGTATTTTATGAAAAAAAAAAAGTTTTAAAAGTTGAAAATAGATTTGGAAGAAATAGATTGATAATTTAGAATCAAGAGTAAAAATAAAGGAATTTGGTAGCACTCCTTCTCCTTCTCTTGACATCCAAAGATGAATGGAGAAAGTTCTACACCGAATGTTTTCTAGAAGAGAAGCTAAAAGGTTAAATTGATTGTACATTATGTTGTTGTACAACAATGTCGCCCTCCACTGGAGCTTGTGAAAATTCCTCTAGATACTAGTGGGATGTGGAATGGACATGTTGGTTGGGATAAGAGGTAGGGATATCCCCCTACCGTCACACAAACCTAGAGGTAGTACAACTTGTGAAACTTCCTCTACATACTAGTGGGATGTGGAATGGACATGTTGGTTGGGCTAATAGGTAGGGATAGCCCCCAACCCTCACACAAATCTAGAGGTAGGGGCCATACTACAAATGATGTATTTGTTCGTACTTTTGTTAGATAGGAGAAGTAAAAAGAAGGTAAACATATAGTGAGATAATGGTCTAGGTGAGACTAAAGAATCTAAGATTGAAATTTGAGGGTCTCTGTAACACACCCAACCCCTAAGTACTCTTTATAGGGATGAGGCATTCAGATTTTACTTACTCTAATCATCTAGATTCCCGAATTCTCATTTTTTTTCTGATAGCTTTCTAAGGAATGGGTACACGATTACGTCTCCCTATTGTTGATACTAAGAGGGGGTTGAATCAGTATCAATTACAGTTTAAAACCTTTTTCAACTTATACTTAAAACATTCAACTATATCCAATGAGTAATGAACAATACTATAAGTGTTACACCAATACACCACAATACACCATGCACATTATATGAGAAATAATCAATAGTTATTGTTCAAGGGAAGTAATGACTTCCAAAGGTAGCTACAACTTCCAAATATAAAGAGAGGTATAAACCTCCAATAAGAAGATACAATCCTCCAATATCAAGAGAGAGTTGAACTCTCCATCCTTGCCCCTTCCTTCCACCCAATAATATATGAGATATAATAAAACTATACATTAAATCATCACCATCAACCAATCATCACATAGAACTTGATAATGCTTCCCAAGACTTCTTCAATTTCTGCAATTCTTCAATTCTTCGAGTACTTTGATTCTGTAGATAATATTACTCAATGTATTCTCTGAAACTCCTCCAATTTTCACTACTTGAATTCTCCCCAAAATGAGGTTATAGAAAGAATTGTAGACTTTATTCAATTCTGGCTTATTCAGAAGACCCAACTTGTATAGCATGCCCTGCACTCAATATCTAACATCTGATTCTGAAACTCGCACACAAGAAACTAAAGTCCATAATATTTCCAATGAAAGTGGTCCCACTTCATTTGGATTAGGTATGAAGAAGTTATGACTTTTTTACCCGAAACACCTATTTATTGACTAGCTTTAGGACTGGTCACAAACCCTATCTTCCACAGAGTGTATCTCCATAATTATAGCAAATAAAGAGTTGAATTTTTTACCAAAGTTACCTTGATATATATTCTCAATACCATAGTGATTTCACCATCAGAATCGTTATAGAAAAAACGTTATAGCAAAAATGGTAAGATGACCTGAAAATAACATATCTTAGAACACATCACCAAAAGACTTCATCCTTCCTTGAAATCTGGCCTTCTTTTCTTCTTATTACCTCTGAAATTCGACTTGTATCAAATGAATGTATAATGATGTTTATTTATACCATTTATGTCACTTCCTTTTAACATTAGGGCCGACCTGACACTTTCTTATTTTGTAATTTTTTTCTTTAATTATCCTCAGGGCCTACATATACTTCCTTCTTCAATTCACTTTGTCATCTTCAAAAATTCATTTCTCCTCAAACATGAGGATCCACATGATGTGCCACATACCACCGGAAACAACATGATGTATACTATCCATCCATGGGTGTTGTATTTGCATGTGCATTTTCCTTCATGTCCAAATATCTTCATCAATCTTGTGGTCCGAAACCCATGACTAGGGTTGACATCGATGAAAACAACCAATCTTCCAACACCTATCATGTCACATCAACGTGTCCCATACTCAGTACCAGGGTTGGAATTTGATGGGTGAAATGCTCGTGATAGAGCATTTTGCCCATTATTTATGGCCAAACTTTCTCTCTGATCGTCTTTTCGAATGGGCAATCAGTCCCCCTAAATATATTTATGACGACCACTTTTTTTTATAAAACTTCATTATAATCTTCTCAGGCCCCAGATATGTGTTGGAGGCTATCGATTCCCAACTCTCAAGTACCCTTCACGATTGTTCTTGATCAGGCTAAACTCTACACCTGTTCATTGTCCATTTGGCATAAATAATATTTTAAGGAACAATAGTCGGTGATGGTTTATGATAATTAACTCTTGCACCGAGCCCCAAGCCACCTACCAGGGCCGCCAATCTACATCGTTCCCATCCAAATATTATTACAGTAGCCTTAATTCAATTAATTTTGCAATGACAACAAGTAATCTTCCAACATTCTGCCCCTTTGTCATTGATGGCAACACTCATGCTCCCCCTATCATTATGATCCTAATTTATCTCCCCCTTTGACATCAATGAAAAAGGGTATGGCTTCTCCCCCTGAGTTTAATGGAAAAAGGTAACCTTCTTCTTTGGGGTCGCTCCCCCTAAACATGTGGCACTCAATAATACTTCATCCTTATTTTTGGTCTTTGGGACTTTTTCTTCCTTGGAATCCTTTTGTGTGGCTTTTTTCTTCTCTCTCTTCTTCATGTCTAGGATGTATATGCTGTTCAGTCTTCTTGTTGTAGTTGCAACCAATCTTCCTGAGTTATTTTCTCTGATTTTGCATTTTCAGGAATCAAACGTAAGCGTGTATCCTTGATCACACATTTTACTAACACTGAGTAGATTATGATTCAAGTCTTCAACCAATAGAACATTCTTTTCTTTTACATTTTTTCTTCCAAGATCTACTACACCTTCTCCAAGTATTTTGGCAGATCAGTCATCTCCAAATGAACCATTTCCACTGTTTCTCTTCAAGATGATGAATTTGTCTTGATCCTCGGTCATTTGTGAAGAACATCCACTGTCTATGTACCATTCTTCTTCTTCTTTACATTTTTCAGTGGTCAATGTTATTCGATAATCTTCATTATTTGGAATCTCTTTCCTTCTCCACACTGTGGTTGGAATAGGGACATATTCATTCATATATCTGCAATCTCTTGCTTTGTGACCAAGATAATTACATTTGTAGCATGCAATATTTTTGTCCATCAATGGGGAAAATGAATTATAATTTATGTTGACAAATCCATGATTATTTCCATGTCTTCTATTTACACCGTTTATGTTTCTTGCGTATTTGTTCCTTTCATTGATTCTACAATAAATTTCCTTATGTCCAAAATTTTTGCAAGTATAACAATGACCAAGAAATAAATTTTGATACCTGGGAGAAAGTGACCTTGTTTGTGATGTAGTCCATCTGGGTTCATGATCTACTCTTCTGTAGTTTCCTTCATACTGATTGAAGCTTCTTTGATTCCTGAAGGTAGGATGTCTTCTTGGATATTAATCTCTTTTGTAATCATTCCTTCTTTCTGGTATCCTGGTCCACTTTTCATCAACTATCTATGTAGCTCTTTCTTCAACCTTCTTGTTGGTATTTTCATCTTATTTGTGTGAATTTTCACCCATGCATCCAAGATGTGTTAAGTCTTTTGTCACTTGAGAGTTTCTTAAGCTCTTCTTCAATGAGACAACTTGTTGTTCAAGTTTCTCACAATCTTCTTATTTCTTCCTCATTTGGACATTCCTTACTTCTCCTATTCTTCTTTCTTCTTCGAGTAGAGTTTTCAAGGAAATGCCTTCTTTTATTAGTTTCTGAAAGTCTTCTAATTGTTTCTTCAAGATTACAACTGTCTTTTCACAACTAACCAATTCACTTCTTAGTTTTCTTTGCGTGTCTTTGAGCTTGCTATTTTCAATCTCAACATGTTTCAATTTTTTAAGATTCTCATCTTCTTGTTGAATAATTTTTTCTTCATGATTTTCTTCTTCATTGGAATTTTCTTCTTCAGTGTCATTTCTTTCAATCCCTTAGATGAGGACATTCAAATTCAACATGACTTAATCCTTTACAATTAAAGCAAAAGAACTGACCTCTATTTTCTTCTTTGAAATCTGAGATGTTGTAATTTGCTTCAACTTCTTCTTATTCTTCCACGTCTTCCCTTACATAAAGGTCTTGTAGCTTGTCCCAAATCTCTTTTGATGATGCACATGATCCCACCTTGGATTTCACTGAATCTGTCAATCCATATAGAATGGTATCTATTATCAATTTTTTGTTCCTTTTTGCTTCCTTCTCAGCTGTAGTCTTTGGTTTCTTTAAATCATTGTATCCTGAAGCAATTGAGAACCAAACATCTACCCAAAGAGCTTTCAAGTAAGTTTTCATTCTATCACTCTGGTATTAAAAATAGCTTCCATCAAATGGTGGAATCCCAATTGGAATTGTGTCTTTCATTTCTTCTTAGGATCTTCCTTCCAGTGGTTAAACTATACTGAAGGTAACCCTCTTTGATACCAATTGTTGATACTGAGAGGGGGGTGAATCAATATCAAGTACAATTTAAAACATTTTTTAACTTATACTTAAACCATTCAACTATATCCAATGAGAAATGAACAATAGTATAAGAGTTACACCAATACACCACAATAGACCATGCACAATATATGAGAAATAATCAATAGTTATTATTCAAGGGAAGTAATGACTTCCAAAGGTAGCTACAGCTTCCAAATGTAAAGGGATGGATAAATCTCAAATATCAAGAGAGAGTTGAACTCTCCATCCTTGCCCCTTCCTTCCACCCAAGAATATATGAGAGATAATAAAATTTACATTAAATCATCACCATCAACCAATCATCACATAGAACCTGATAATGCTTCCTGTGACTTCTTCAATTTATGCAATTATTCAATTCTTGGAGTACTCAAATCCTGTAGATAATATTACTCAATGTATTCTCTTAAACTCCTCCAATTTTCACTCCTTGAATCCTCCCCAAAAAGAGGTTATAGAAAGAATGGTAGACTTTATTCAATTCTAGTCTATTCAGAAGACCCAACTTGTACAACATGCATCGCGCTCAATATTTAACATCTGATTCTGAAACTCGCACACAAGAACCAACAGTTCGTACTATTTCCAATGGAAGTGGTCCCACTTTATTTGGATTCGGTATAAATATGTGGTGATTGTTTTACCCGGAACACCTGTTTATTGACTAGCTTTAGGACTGGTCACAAACCCTATCTTCCACATAATCTCTCTCCATAATTATAATGAATAAAGAGATGAAATTTTTACTAGAGTTACCTTGATATGTCTTCTCAATACCATAGAGATTTCACCATCTGAATCATTCTAGAAAAAAAAATTATAGCAAAAATGGTCAGATGACCTGAAAATAACATACCTTAGAACACATCACCAAAAGACTTCATCCTCCCTTGAAATCTGGCATTMTTTTCTTATTATTACTTCTAAAATTTGACTTGTATCAAATGAATGTATAATGATGTTTATTTATACCATTTATGTCACTTCCTTTTAACATTAGGATCGACCTGACACTTTCTTATTTTGTAATTTTTTTCTTTAATTATCTTCAGGGCCTACATGTACTTCCTTCTTCAATTCACTTTGTCATCTTCAAAAATTCATTTCTCCTCAACCATGAGGATCCACGAGACATGCCACATACTGTCGTAAACAACATGATGTATACTATCCATCCATGGGTGTTGTATCTGCATGTGCATTTTTCTTCATGTCCAAATATCTGCATCAATCTTGCGGTCCAAAACCCATGACCACGGTTGACATCAATGACAACAACCAATCTTCCAACGCCTATCGTGTCACATCAACACGTCTCATACTCAGTACCAGGGTTGGAATTTGAAGGGTGAAATGCCTATCATAGAGCATTTTGCCCATTATTTACGGACAAACTTTCTCCCTGGCCGTCTTTTTGAATGGGCAATCAGCCCCCCTCAACATATTTATGACGACAATTTTTTTTATAAAACCCCATTATAATCTTATCAAGCCCCAGATATGTGTTGGAAGCTATCGATTCCCAAATATCAAGTACCCTTCATGATTGTTCTCGATCTAGCTAAACTCTACACATGTTCATTGTTCATTTGGCATAAAGAATATTTTAAGGAACAATAGTCGGTGATGGTTTATGAGAATTAACTACTACACCGAGCCCCGAGCCACCTACCAAGGCCACCAATCTACATCATTCCCATCCAAATATTATTACAGTAGCCTTAATTCAATTAATTTTGCAGTTGTGATGGGATATGTGACAAGCTCGTATAATTTAAGCATGCTCTTCATTATGGATGTTTTAGTGCATTTTATTCTAACAAGTTCTCATCCTGCTACTTTAGTAGCTTCAATGCAGTTAATTGTGGGGTTGTACAAGACTTCAAGTGGCTAAAATTTCAAGGTATTTTCTGTTGATCGGGAGGGCCTTTGCACTACGGTAGGATTATCATGTTATTTTCATGGTCATGCATTTGAATACTTTGTATCTTTTTTATATCAATACTCCCCACTGATATTTTTTATATCAATACTCCCCTCTGTCTCTTGACTCCTCCCGTCATTGAAATATGAATATTCACCAAGGCATAGAAGAGACAAAGGACTTTGTATCTTTTTTATCTTAATACTCTCCACTATCTCCTAATTCTTCCCATCAATGAACTCTGAATAGTTTCAAAGGTATATGAGATATGAAGCTATGCAGATCATTATACTTCAGCTTGTTCTATTTTCACTTGTATTTTGGGAGGGTACTCTCAGTGTTTGGAGGCACAGTATAAAAGGTACTAGAATAAATTCAAAGATAGTGTCTTATGAAGAAGGTTAAAAGTTCAAATAGTTAGAAATTTTTTAAAAGTTAGGAGTCTGTGAAAAAGGTTAAAAGTTCTTTTTTTTTGTTTGTTTGTTTTTTTCTTTACTTTGGTTGAAATTATAATCTTGAGGTGCACCAAATTGTTTTTTTTATTATCAAAATAAATTCATCATTTTAGATTAGATTATAGTGTTGTATCCAAAGTATGGAATGCTACTATCAATGGTTAAAAAAAATATTTAATTGACCATTGCTAAGACTTTGAATTGCATGATTCTATGTTTTCAATTTTGTTTTCTAATATTGTATGTTTCAATGTTTTAAGTTTTTGTATTAGAGGTTATCATATTTATGTGTTTTCTATATTTCATATTTTAATGTGTATCATGCAAGACACACATGCATGATCAAATAATTTTCATGCATCTGTGTCTTGTACAAGACTGAGGGTGAGATGATAGGGCTTATTTTTAGCAAATTTACGAGTGTTGATGGGTTGTAGAGATTTTTTGGTACATGGATTGTACAAATCTTCTGGTAGTATAAAGCAAATTTAGAGTTATACCATTTATTGGAGTCAATTTTTTTATATAATTGTTAAATATGAAGAATTTATCCAATTTTAAGTTATGGAATTTTGAATTTTTTATATAATTGTTAATGGTAATGACTCCTGTGTTTTTGGTTATAGAATTTATTTATGACCCAATTAGTATACAAGGTAGAAATTTCTCATTCAATTCAAAGGTTTAATGTTATTTATTTACTTTACCATAAAGTAAACTTGGTTTTAGTTACATTTATTGTAAGGTTTATTCTTTCCCTTTAAGGGAGAAAAGGAGAAAATAAATCATAACATATCTTGTGGGTTTAAATATAGATTATAAGTTTCAATTTTTCTATCACTATTTCATAATCTAGCTTGAAAATTTCACATAAATATTTTATTAAAATGTTTAAAAATAATAGATTTTAAAATTTTATATTTTCAAAAAAAATTATATTCACTTTTATAGTATGATATTTTTTTTTGAATTTTTATACACTTTTTTTATGATTTTCTTAGTATTTTTACACAACTTCTTCGAATATCCATCTATGTGAATTTCTTTTTAAACTCCACACTTGTGGCTATTTTATGTCCAAAGGGAATTTATGAATTTCTTTTTAAACTTCAAACTTATGGTTGTTTTATGTTAATTCAAAGGGAATTTATGGTGTGCCCTAAACATTCAAATGGTTTTAATACCATAAGTATTTTATACATCCCTTTTTCATGATCTAGAATCTCTTTACCTAGCTTCAAAATAAGTATTTTATACATCCATTTTTCATGATCTAGAATCTCTTTACCTAGCTTAAAAATGTATACTTGTAGTTATTTGAATATCCTTTGTTGTAAATATTGATTTAGGGTTGGCTTTGTGTTTTTAAATATATTAGGAAGGAGTTTCTTGACTTTTTTTTTAATGTACAAAAACACATGTTTTCTAGTTAATTTTAATAGAAATATGCACAATTTTTATTTCTCTCTAGAGAATAGCAGAGTTTTTTTAAAACATTCTTAAAAATTTTCTCTTTTTCCCTCCCTTCAATGTCTTCAAACATAGAAAATCAAAGAGTTAATTAGGATTTTCTCCTTTTCCCTTCATTCAATGTCTTCAAACATGGAATATCAAAGAGTTAATGAAGTATAGATAATATAATGAGAAATAGAATAAATACATATGAAATTGATCTCTAGCCTACCACCTTCACAACTGCCTTACCAATTTTATTAAGTGATAAAAATTTAATATAATTTTTTTTAATCAAAACTTCATTATTAAAAGGTTAATATAGTATCCAAACTTCATTTGTGAAGGAAACAAATTTAAACATAATTTTATTTGACGAGAAATATAATAATAATAATAATAATCTATTTTTAAGGTCATGGCCAAGCTAGCACACCAAATTGGTGTATGAGACCCTCTTGTTTGTGGGACAAGGGACCCCCCTCCGCCCAATGATTTGACTGGTAAAGTCTACGAAGGTATGCATACCCTACCCCCCTATGGATTTGAACCTGCGACCTCTTAAGAGGAAACACATGGCTTTCTTAACCAAACCCCGAGCCTCACTACCTACCTCCCTTACATCGAAGGAGTCACTGATAAAATCACAAAAATCCTAAACAAGAAGGAGATTAAGACCTCATTCAAACCACTTAATATCATCAAACAAAAAATGAGATCTATTAAGGACAAGCTTGACCAAGATAATTCCAAAGGAGTATGCAGAATAGAATGTTCCTGTGGCAAATGCTACATTGGAGAAACAAGCTGCTCTTTTAACACCAGGATTAAAGAGCATAGTGTTGACATCAAGAATGAACGAACTCGCACCTCAGCACTAGTTGAACACTCTCTCACAACTAAGCATCATATACTCCTAGAAGACACCAAAATCTTAGCTAAAGAAGACCATCTCCTTAAAAGACGAATTAGAGAAGCAATCAAAATCATCAAAAATCCCAATAACCTAAATAGAGACAATGGCCTAGAGATTAGTGAAAGTTGGATCCCGCTCATTCAGGAAAGAAAACATTACTAACCTTATCCTTGGGACTCTAGAACTTACACCCTTACTTTTTCCAAACCTTAACATAACTTGATTATTAAAACCAATTTATACCAACATAACTTATTAAAATCCTTATGACATACATTAATAATAATATTATTATTACTTTTTTACAAATTAAACCTAACTCAACCTTAACCAGCATAATACTTTAATAATTACTAACATCAATTGCATAATTAAAATTAAATCATTTCCAAGACCAACCTAATTAATACCAACATATAATTTTCTTCCACTAATATAACAATAATAATATTAATATTACCTTAATAAATTAACCCTAATTTAACCTAATTTATCCTATAATTAGCATAAAAATTAATAATAATATTAACACCATCTGGATTATTAAATTAAACCACTTAATTTATTAATTAACAAAATCTCTATTAAATACCTATTTTTAAAAAATCTTCTCAAACCTAGGGTTTCACTTAGCCAACTTTAGGTTTCCCACACTCATCATTATTTATTAGGGTTCCTCTCTTATTTTTCATCAGGCTTTTTTGTCCTGAAGATGGATCCTGTTGTGGATCCGAAACGTTGACAAGCTATCAAAAACACAGTGGTTATTCCGACAATTTCTAAACAAATATAATGAAGTTATTATATTATTGAGAAAATAGAATAGAGGAAAGATTAATGGAGAGGAGTTAGGGATTAAAAACAGAATTAGAATAGGGCTTAAAATAAGATAATTTCAAAGTGAAGCTAATTTTTTTTATTTATTCAAATGTGAAAATATTATATTGAAGTATTAAAATGTCAAAATATTGTAATATTATATTATAAAGAAAATACAATACTATGCAACTAAAGATGAAATATCGAGGGAATAATTTATGACTTAAAAATTAAAACATATACTCTTATAAAATAAGAGAGAAATAGGAAAGTAGTGAAGAAAGAGAGATTACAAAAAATTCATCTTATTCAATGGAGAAGGTGCTCTAATTATGGATTAATGAAAAAATAAAAGTGGAAGCTTAAAAGAGAATATCACAATTGTATTATGAAAGTCAAGATCATAAGGTCATATTCGCTAAGCTCAAATTTCCTCTATCTTTACTACATTTTTGAACAATGTTTTGTGAAATAATGATAAATTATTATTATTGTGATGACTCCTGTAGTTACGACAACATGCGACGCATCACAAGTGAAATATTTTTTTTTAAAGCGGGGAAATAACAACAACAACAATTAATCAACACAAATCAACGATGATCACAACACATGCAATTCAGGCAATAGACAAATTAACGACCTAGCGCACTAGCACGTTATGTCGGTGGATGTAACATACAAAAATAAAATAGAAAAAATAAAAATGACTACCCGCTCATCCTACCCTGCAAGGTTAGGACCTCCAGGACACGTAAGCAATGCTCAAGCCCAGGTTCTCATCGATTTTGACCAATTAAGGTCTCAAGGATGAAAATTATTCTGAGGAACACAGAGGTGTCTACATCCTGCCCGACACAAGTAAGACCAAGCCTACTAAGCTAAAATAAAACATCAAGATCATCCAGACGCAACCAACATGAAGTGACATAAATAAGTAGAACCCTCACGATGAACGAGAAACAAATCACATTAAAACATTACAGTGCGATTTTCAAAACATCAAATTCAATAAAAAACATCATCCTCATCGGGAAGCACATGACCCAAAGCCAACTTATCATACACACTTAATGATAAACGCGCGCATTGATACCATCATAAGGAATCATGCCACCACATTGCGTCAAGCACAATAACAAATAAGGCGCAAACTTAAACAATCCTAAACCATTAAATCATGAAACAAAAGCCAAATGCTAGAATTCCAAACTTAATAGTCATACCTAATACAAAATCTATAAACGAGAAAAATCCAACAATCAAGCTAACAAGGAGCAAGGTAACTTCCTTCAATACAGAGACTTAGATTTGTTCTAACAATGAAAATGTACCTCATTAACATTTTACCATCATAAGACTAATTTAAACATTGTATCCAACCTCAATCTAAATGTAAAAACATATAAAAATACTCCCTACTTTCTTTTTAAAATAAAGCAATGCTTCCCTACTTTCCCTTTTTAAAATACAACCTTTTAAACATTACAAAAAATGAAATATCTTATAATTTGACAATTTATTATTTATCAATAATAAATTATTAATTAACATATGACCATGCCTCCCTAATTTATTTTTAAAGTACAACCCCCCTTAAAATATTAAAAAGAACTAAAGTATCTTATAATTATTAATTCATCATTTTAAAATCAACCTACAAGGATTACATTAACATAGGGATAGTATCCAACAATTGGAGAAGAACCATTTCTGTCATGTCAATTCACTTTATTCAAATCAACATGTCCCTTACTTAATGCCAGTTATTAAAAACATTAGAAAATCTATTAAAGGATCTATAACTTGTCCTGCCATTACCATGCTCTTCAACTTAACGCCTTTATACAACTATTCAACTATTATAAGAACTTAATATCCTGCCTTCCACGTGCTCTTAAAATAGTGCGTTGCTCATAAGATTTAACCACGATTATACAAAAATAAAAGTCGCCACTGTCCATTCCTTCTATTTTATAATTCCATGGGTTATTCAGAACATTTCGCCAAAATTATATAAAAGTAAAAATCGGTGTAATGATAATTGCAGTTCAATAACAATAACATTTTCTGAGTAGTAATAAATGAAATTCAAAAGCTAACTGTTGCCTAAGGGAAAATCGACACCTCGTAAACCGCTCAATTCCGCGAATTGTTGTGATGCCATTGATGATGGTTTAGGAGCAAAAATTTAGGTCATAAAAAATGCGCTGTTCATCATATCATTTAAAAAAAATGTTATACAACAAATATTGAGGCGCTGTAGGTTAGGCAACAAAGCGTTATTGAAAATCCTTATTCAACAAATCATTTAAAAAAAATGCGTTATACAACAAGGACTGAGGAGCAATAGGTTATATAGTAAAGTATTAATAAAAACATTATTCAACAATGTTTACAAAAAATGCTGAGGAGCAAATTATTTATATATAGGTCAGGTTTATTCTGCCAGTTTCGTCCGTTCGAACCAGATGCATTTATTCATTTCCCCAGGATAGTCTACACGCTACTTCAACTGTAAAGCATTTGTGTGCAGAAACATAAAACCATTGTTTGAGAGTTTTGTTCTCTTCTATTTATTTGAAGGAATTTTTATGAGAAGACTAAGAGAAAATAACTTTTCCCAATCTTATTTAAATTCCAGAAACGTTTGAATGACTGGTGTCGCCCATGTTCCATAAATACGATCAATAAGCACTTTGAATAATGAAGCAGCCCATGTTATTATATCACATACTAAACCATCAATGATTCTTGTGGCCCATTTATTTCAGTAAAAAAAGAATTATTATTAATATAATGGTGTAAAACGTAGTTTAACAAAATAAAAAAATATTAAATGCAAGGAATAGATTGTCTGGGCTCATTCGACCATGAGAAAAATCGAGACAACCTCCAGGAAAAAAATTGAAATGCAACAAGAAAATCGCAGCAAAAATAAATCATTCGCAGCATAAAATTTGCGGCAAGAAATAAACCAATCACAGGAAATAAAACAATGGGTTAACTAGAGAGACATCCCCAAAATTGTTGTGTGGAAGCACGAGTTTGAATTCCATATTGGGCAGAGAAATGATCCTACAATTATTATCAATGCACATGAAAGAAGGGAATTTGAATCTAAATATTTAACACCAGAGTAAAAGACAGTTCATTCGTCGCTTGACCGACTGCTCAGGCACAGACTAATAACTTAAAGAATAAAGGAACAAAAGATAAAAACGCAATATCTTTGTATTAAAAAAAAAAAAAAAACATAAGAGTAAAATAAAATAATGGCCCGAGAACCAAAACACAGTCTTCCTTGATAATAATACAAATGCAGTAAAAATCCCACTTAGAACTGGAAACTACAATAAAGTGCAGTAATAAAACAAGGCTCAGAAACATAAATTTAATGATCCTTTTGCAATTTCATACGACACACTATCGCCCAGATAAAAATTCATATGCATAATTATACGATCCTTTTTCTTTTAACAACATCTATGCAACCGATATTTCGACAAAAAAAAATGCATCAATAAGAAATTTAGATATTTTTCAATACAGATTATGCATATGCATACCACAGCCAAATGTGAATGCTTCGAAGTCGTTGTCCTGTGCGTGCTCCATCCAGCTCCTGCTTTCCAACCGATGTGACCTCATCGATACCTCCCAACCAATGCTAGGGGTACTCTTCTTCCCTCTAAGCCCCCCGAGCCTCAAAGGGGCCACACACACGATATCAGAGAATGCCAGCACCCATCTCACCTCGCAAGGTTGAGCTACCACTCGTTACCCGAGTTGGGTATCCCAACTCCCATAACAGAAAGTTTAGTCAAGATGAAATTTCAACAATGTAACATTACACAAGGAAGATGTGATCCATACTCCTCCGCCATCTCTTTTATATATTTTCTTAGTCATTAGTTTCCCAAAGCCTCATTAGATTCATTTTTCATTTATTTAATTAGGAAAACCTCCCCCGTACACATGTCACCTGATCCCCTAGTTGCGCCAGAAAAACAAATTTATTAATTAATTAAATATTCCTATTTCCCTCACCCACCTAAAAAAATTCCTAAAAATGTTCCTTAGTGTCCCAATATTCCCTTACAATTCTTAAATGACTTACACCTTACTTAATTCCTAGTTGAGTTCATAAATAGAAAGTTCCAAGGCTAGATTCCTTACTAAGTTAGACATTCCCCTTTTCTTTTAAGATTCCTTTTTTCTTTAAGTTTCCCATTTTCCTTAAGTTTCCTCCTTTTCTTTCAGTTTCCCCTTTTCTTTAGGTTTCCCCCCCTTTTTTTTAAGTTTCCCTTTTTATAACTATGTTCAAAATTAACAAGTTTAGACAAAAATAACCAAATAGCCCTTTTATTAATTAAACCTTTAATAAAATTTCCACTTTAATTATTAATGATTGAATTTTCTTTACCCCCTTATTGTTACATGTCTAATTAGTTTTTTGTTCAAAGGTTTTACTCAGACCTAGGTTTTCAATTCCCTAGGATTGGCAACAATTCTTAAGGGAAAAACTAGTTATTAAACTTTACTTATCACATCATTCATTTAAGGATGACCAGTTCCTAAGGAGGCATAGTTTTCTAAACTTACCATAGTTAAAAATAGATGTTCCCTTCATGATGCACCACATCCTCCAAGGGTTCCACTCGCCTCCTTCTATTTTATTCGTGTGATGTGCCCTTCAAGACGCACTACGTGCTTCAAGGGTGTCACTCGCCTCTTTCCATTTTATTTGCATGATGTGCCCTTTAAGACGCACTATGTGCTCCAAGGGTTCCATTCACCTCTTGACTGAATTTGGTAGATGTCAAACCCCTGGAGTCAATACTTCGTCAGGTGATATTGTGGGAGACTAAGGGCCTCTAAGGAATACAAACCATGCCTTATTGCGCGACCCTTAGAATCATCGTGAGCGACACTCACAGTCTTCCCTCACAGCATCACGGGTCTCTCGAACTAGGTAATCGTTAACCTACAGTTCGAGCCACGGCGGGAGTGCTAGTAGGTTGTGGCAAGGTTGGTGCCACACCCTCTCACTCAATGTCTCTGGTTGTCTTCCATGACCCATTTACTCCAAATGTGATCCTATTTGGCAAACTATCATCATCCTGCATCCATGAATGAATCATGTCAAAAATACTAATCAACATCATAATATATAATAATATGTACATATGTCACATCAACAACATTCAAACCATAACAATCCACTCCCTGACTCGATCTGGAGTCCAAGGGGTTTCATCGATGCCTCAACATCCTCAACATCCAGAGTCCTGCACACTTAGGATAACCCAATCAATAACACCTGTCGATGTAAATATAGAAAAATAACATAGATCATCAGATCCACAATATTTCATAATCATAATCCAAACAACCAATCGTATAAAGAACTAGATCACTTGCATGCAAGTGTCCTCAAAGAATAATTTTGCTCAGTGCACATAAGAGAGGGATGTTACATACACCCCCTCTTTTTTTAAACTTCGTCCTGAAGTTTCATAGTATGCAAGTTCCAAAATAATGTGTATCATAATATAATATGACTAGTTATAAAATAAAAATGGAAATTGTTGACGCATATCATATGCATCCTCCCATGTCATCGAGTGTGGATTATAGTTGTCCCACTGGACCTTGACCTGATATATTGTTTGATTTCGTAGCTATCGAATGCTATGGTCGAGGAGGTGGATTGACTTCATCATGAGAGCACCCTCTTCTAATACCTGCAAGGTACTCATGTCATTAACATGTGTAGGATCACTAACATAATTTCTCAAAATAGATACTTGAAAAACATCGTGCATATGCCTCAAAGAATGAGGCAAGTCGATAGGCCACGACCCCCTTATTTTACACAATCTTGAAAGGTACCATGAACCTAAGAGAGAGTTTAGCATCCTTTCCAAACTTGATCCAACTCTTATGCGGTTTCACCCACAAGAAGACTCGATCGGCAACTTATAACTACGATTGACACGATGTGGATCGACATAACTCTTTTGTTGATCATTTTCTTCCTTGATCCCTTCTCTTATTATTTTCATTTGATCTTCCATTTCTTGGATTTCTTCTAGTCCCACCAAGAACCTATCCTCAAGCCAATCCCAACTCAAGGCGTCTGACATGGTCGCCCGTAAAAAAACTCGAAAGGCACCATCTTGATGGTGCTTTGATAACTGTTGTTGTATGCAAACTCTACTAGTGGCAAGAAATCCTCCCATCTCTTTTGTTGGTCTGTAACGTACATACGCAACATATTGTCCAATATTTGGTTTCTTTTTCGATCTACCCGTCTATCTCTGGGTGACATGTGGTACTAAAGTTAAGGTGGGTTTCCAAGGTCTCTTGGAAACTAGTCCCAATCATCCTGTAAACACCCATACTCTATCAGATATAATCTTCTTAGGCATGACATACATCCTCACAATCTCACTGATCAAAACTCTAGATATGTCAGGTGTTTGATACGTCATATGCATGGGAATAAAATGAGCACTCTTCATCAGAGTGTTGACTACCACAAAATTGAGTCATGTCTCCTTGCCGTCAATGGAAATCAAACAATGAAATCCATCGAAATGACCTCCCATTTTTATTCTGGAATAGTGTGTGGTTGTAGTAATCCTGTTGGATGTCTATATTCAACCTTCCTTGCTGACATTATAGATATCTTTCCACATAGTTTACTATGTTCGTCTCCATTCATTTCCAAAGGAGTAAGGGTTTAAGGTCTGCCCTCATCTTCGTGACTCTAGGATGAGCCATGTACACTACTCTAAGAGCCTCATTTACAATAAAAATCCTAAACTAATCATTGGACAATACATAAATTCGACTTCTAAATCTCAAAAACCCGTCGTTGTCGACAGTAAATCCCTCAAATTTTTGTACCATCATTGTGTTTTGTCCAATAAAATCCTTGACCTCTTTGTACTAGTCTTCGTCGTGTTGTAATGTTAGTATATTTTCATGTAGATTCATCTAAAGAGGCATCACCGAAAAGATGTGTGGTATCTGACTCAATGCATCCACCACTCTATCCATTATTTCTTTTATGTAAGTAATATCGAAATCATACTTACTAAGCAATTCTGACCAATGCCGTTGTTGCACATTCAAGTTGTTTTGCGTAAATATGTGTTGTAGTCCAGAGTGGTCTATTTTTAGTTTGAATTTCCATCCAATAAGGTAGTGTCTCCAAACTCTCAAGGCATAAACAATGTTCAACAACTCCAAATCGTGTGTTGCATAGTTCTCCTCGTGCTTTCTCAACTTTCTCAATATGTAAGTGATCACTCGATTGTCTTGTATTAAGAATCTGCATAATCCTTCCTTGAATGCATTAGTGCATACCAAGAAGTCCACGTCCATGTCAGGCACCTTTATTATTGGTGTTTTCTTCAACAACTCCTTGAGCCTTCGGAATGCCTCCACGCATTTCTCGATCCAAACAAACTTCTTGTTCTTCATCTGCAATTCCATGATCAGATTTGCTATCTTCGAAAAACCCTTAACGATATGTCGATAGTATCCCGCTAAAGCCATGAAGCTACACACTTCGAGGAAATTTGTCGGTGCATTCCATTACATAATATCCTCAAGATTTGTTGGATCCACAACGATACCTTCACTAGAGATGACATGGCATAAGTAGTGAATCTTTGATTGATAAAACTAGCATTTCAACATCTTCCCAAACAATTTGTTCTCTCGTACACACTGTAGCACCAAGTGCGAGTGCTCATCATGCTCCTCCATCGTCCGAGAGTAAATCAAAATATAGTCAATGAATACTTGGAAGAACTTGTCCAAGTATTCGTAGAACACCCCGTTCATCAAACTCATAAATACCCTTGGGGTGTTCGTCAATCAAAACAGTAACACAATAACTCGTAATGTCCAAGCCTCATCTTAAAGGAAGTATTATGGATTTCATCCTCTTTGATTCATAACTGGTGATAACTTGATCTTAAGTCGATATTTGAAAACATCATTGCATCCTTCATCTGATCAAACAGATCATCAATCCTTGGCAACAGATACTGATTCTTGATCGTTTTCTTGTTCAATTGACGATAGTCAATGTATATTCTCCATGACCCATCCTTCTTTTGTATGAATATAATAGGCACACGCCATGGTGACACACTTGGAAGTATAAGTCCTAGGTCCAACAACTCCTTCAGTTGCATTTTCAACTCTTGTAACTACGGGGTCAACATCTCATAAGGCATTACTCCTATTTGTTAACTTTTTGATTTTAGGTCGATGGTAAATTCTAATTCCCTCTTAGGCGAAAACCCTAGTAACTCCTCAAGGAAGACTTCTGCAAACTCTCTCACCACCAGATGGTGTTCTAGAGCTTCTGCTACTCCCTTCTCGTTTAAGTCAAGGGTTGCATAAAGATCACATCCCTTGCGCATATTCTTCCATAGATGCAAAGAAGAGATGAACCTTAGGGAAACTCCCTGGTTCCAACCTACAATCACACATCTTTGTCCCTCATCATCAACCAAGCTCAACCTATCTGTCTTACAGTTGAGTATCACATCATGCAATCGCAAACAATCGATACCGATCACAACTTCATAAGAACCTAAGTTTGTGATGTATAGGTTGTCCCTATGAAAAACAATCCCAAGTTAATGCTATAGCCTATAACCTTCCCACCAACCTTCTATTTGGATCTCGAAGCCATTTATACAAAGATAAACTCGTCCTGTTTGAGTTCCTTTACCTTAATTCATTTTAGCGTTACACCAGAAATAAAACTCTCTATAGCACCTGGATCTATCAAAATAATAATGGTTTGTTCAGCGATGGTACCCGACGTCTGAATCATGGTCGAATCGTGCTCTCCCTAGCGGTTATTCACCACTACATGAATATGATGGGCCTTTCCCAAATCTCCCACGGTAGTGGGTCTGACTGATCCATACACTAAGGTCCTTTCCACTGGGAAGTCACACTAGTAATGTGGCTCCCCATATGTCCAACACCCTTTCTTTGGTCCAATACTCTTGGTAACCGAACTAAAAGTTGACGACCCATTGACCTGGAACCCTGGTTGGTTTTGATGAATAGGCCTAAACTGCTGCTGTTGTGGTTGATGTTTCTACTGGTGGTATGGTCCTCGGTAAGGAGTCCACTACTGAGGTGTTGGTCATCAAGGTCTAGTGAAAGTGGATCCTCTTTAGAAGCCACAATATATGGGTGAATGTCTAGCTCATGCTTAATGTTGTTTTGCACTAGATGACACCTACCCCACTGGTCTCGTTGGAGTCCTTCTCTAACCCCCACTGTTAATCTCCTCCCATGACATGTCTTTGAATACCATGTTCAATTGCGGCAAGACTGTCTTCCATAATAGAAGAGAACTCCCCTTCAGTTGAAAGACAATATTGTGGACCTTCATTCTGGATCTCATAATCACAAAGCGTGAAGCACATCGCCTTTCTCTCCAGCCATGCCTCGACATATGATCCATCCACGACACTCATGGACTTGAGAACTTATCCCTCTTGAGTTCTTGGTGAATTCTAACAGTACTGTCTGGGGCATGCTATGGACCCTCACGGGTAGAGGTGCCATGGCCTCATCTTAGTACAGATGGTGAATCAAGGCCCTGGCATTCCTTGGAAGGACCTTGTTCTTCCCCTTGGGGGTTAGAATTTGAGGGTGAGGGAACTTATAGAGGCATTACACCTTTTTCCATGGCACCACGTTGATAACCTATGTGGTGTCCTCTAATCGAGATCACTGCATGGACACGTTAAAGTTTTAAATAGCGCTAGGTTATTACTCAAGGCTTTAATGTAGTGGAAAGAATGGTGATCCACAATCACAGGGTTGAACCTACTCTGATATCATATGTGATGACCCCCATCGTTACGACAACATACAACACATAACAAGTGCAATTTGTTTTTTAAAGCAGGGAAGTAACAACGACAATAGTTAATCAACGCAACTCAATGACGAACACAACACATGCAATTYAGGAAATAGACAAATTAACGACCCAATGCACTAGCACGTTATGTCCCTGGATGTAACATATGAAAAATGACTACCCGCCCATCCTACCCTACAAGGTTAGGACCTMTAGGACACATAAGCAATGCTCAAGCCCAGGTTCTCATCGATTTTGACTAATTGAGGTATCAAGGACACCGACTGTTCTGAGGAACAAGGAGGTGTCTCCATCCCTCCCAACACAAGTAATACCAAGCCTACTAAGATAAAAGACAACATCAAGATCATCCAGATGAAACCAGCTTCAAGCAACAGAAGTAACTTGAACCGTCACGATGAGCGGGAAAAAAATCACATTAAAACATTACAGTATGATTTGAAAAACATCAAATTCAATAAACAGCATCATCCCGATTGAGAAGTGCATGAGCTGAAGCCAGGTTTTCATATGCACTCAGCGATCAATGTGTGGATTGATCCCATCATAAGGAGTCATGCCGCCACATTGCGTCAAGCACAATAGAAACTAAGGCACAAACTTAAATAGTCCTAAACCTTTAAATCATGACACAAAAGACAAATGTTATAAGTCCAAACTTAACGGTCATACCTAATACAAAATCTATAAACGAGAGCACTCCAACAATGAAGCTAACGAGGAGCAATGTAACTGCCTTCAATGCAGGTTTAGATTTGCGCAAGAATCCAAATGTACCTCATTAACATTTTACCATCATAAGACTAATTGAACACATTGTATCCAAGTTCAATCTAAATGTAAAGTCATATAACAATGCTCTCTACTTTCCATTTTTAAAATACAACCCTTTAAACATTACAAGAAATGAAATATATTATAATTTGACAATTTATTATTTATCAATAATAAATAATTAATTAACATGTAACTATGCCTCCCTACTTTCTTTTTAAAGTACCACCCCCCTTAAAACATTAAAAAGAACTAAAGTATCTTATAATTATTAAGTCATCATTTTTAAATCAACGTACAAGGATTACATTAACATAGGGATAGTATCCAACAATTGGAGAAGGACCGGAGAAGGACCATTTATGTCATGTCAATTCACCTTATTCAAATCAACACGTCCCTTACCTAATTCCAGTTATTAAAACAATTAGAAACTCTATTAAAGCATCTATAACTTCCCCTACCATTCCCATGCTCTTCAACTTAATGCCTTTATACAACTATTCAACTATTATAAGCACTTAATATGCTGCCTTGCACGTTCTCTTAAAATAGTGCATTGCTCAGAAGATTTAACCATGATTATACAATAGTAAAACTCACCATTGTCCATTCCTTCTATTTTATAATTCCATGCGTTATTCAGAACATTTAACCAAAATTATACAACAGTAAAAATTGGTGTAGTGATAATTGCAATTCAATAGCAATAACATTTTATGAGTAGTAATAAATGAAATTCAAAAGATAACCATTTCCTAAGGGGAAATCAACACCTGGTAAACTGCTCAATTCTGGGATGAATCGTTGTGGTGCCATGGATGATGGTTTAGGAGCAAAAATTTAGGTGATAAAAAAAAATGCATTGTTCAGCATATTGTTTTAAAAAAAAGATTATACAACAAAGATTGGGGTGTCATAGGTTATACATCAAAGTGTTAAGGAAAAACGTTATTCAGAAAATCATTTAAAAAATGCGTTATACAACAAGGATTGAGGAACAATAGGTTATACAACAAAGCATTAAGAAAAATGTTATTCAACAATCATTTAAAAAAAATGCGTTGTACAACAAGGATTGAGGAGCACATCATTGTTATATAGGTCGGGTTTATTCTTCCAGTTCCATCCATCCAAGCCAGATGCATTTATTCATTTCCCCATGACAATCTACATGCTATTGCAACTGTAAAACATTTGCGTGCAGATACATAAAACCATTGTTAAAGAGTTTTGTTCTCTTCCATTTGTTTGAAGGAATTTTTATGAGACGACTAAGAGAAAATAACTTTTCCCAATCTTATTTAAATGCCACATACAATTGAACGACTGGTGTCTCCAATGTGACATAAAATGCTCAACAAGCACTTTGAATAATGAAGCAACCCATGTGATTAGATGGCGTATTCAACCATGAACGATTCTTGTGGCCCATGCATTTCAGTAAAAAAAGAATTATTATTAATATAGTGGTGTAAAAAGAATTTTAACAAAATTGAAAAAGATTAAATGCAAGGAATAGTTGGTCTAGGCTCGTTCGACCATGATAAAATGGAGACAACCTCCAAGAAAAAAAAATGAAACAAGAAAATTGCAGCAAAAATAAATCGTTCGCAACAAGAATTAAGTCATTCGTACCATGAAATTCACGGCAAGAAATAAACCAATCGCTAGAAATAAAACGTTGGGTGGACTGGAGATACATCCCCAAAATTTTTGTGTGGAAGCACAAGTTCGTAGAGAAATAAATCACAATAAGCGCAAAGGCTAATGAGGGAATAAACACCGAGGAGAGAATTCCCTGCTTGGCAGGGAAATGATCCTACAATTATTATCCATGCAGATGAAAGAATGGCATTTGAATCTAAATATTTAACATTAAAGTGAAAAATAGTTGATTCGTCTCCTGGCCAATTGCTCAAGCACGAACTAATAACTTAAATGATAAAGGATAATAAGATAAAAACACAATAACTTTGTGATAAAAAAAATAAAAACACAGAGTAAAATAAAATAATGGCTCGAGAACCAAAACACAGTCTTCCTCAATAATAATACAAACACATTAAAAGTCCCAACCATAACCAGAAACTACAATAAAATGAAGTAATAAAACAAGGCTCAGAAACAAAAATTTAGGGACCCTTTTGCAATTTCACATGGTGCACTATCGCTCACATAAAAATTCATATGCATAACTAAATAAGCCTTTTTATTTTAACAACATCTACACAAGAAAGATTTCGACAATAAGAAATGCATGAACAAGAAATTGAGCTATTATTCAATACAAATTATGCACATGCATACCATATCCAAATGCAAATGCTCTGAATTCATTTTCTCATGCGTGCTCCGTCCAACTCCCGCTTGCCAACCAATATGACCTCACCGATACCTTCCAGCCAATGCTAGGGGTAATCTTCTTCCCCATGAGCCCCCGAGCCACAAAGGGACCACACACATGATAACAGAGGATGCTAGCACCCATCTCACCTCACAAGGTCAAGAAACCATGGATTACCCGAGCTGGGTATCCCAACTCCCACAAGAGAAAGTTCAATTAAGATGAAATTTCAACAGCTTAACGTTACGCAAGCGAGATGTGATTCATACTCATCCTCCAACATCTCTTTTATAGAGTTTCTTAGTCATTAGTTTTCCAAACCCTCATTAGATTATTTTTTCATTTATTTAATTAGGAAAAACCTCCCTCATACACATGTCGCACGATCCCCTAGTTTCACCAGAAAATCAATTTTATTAATTAATTAAATATTCATTTTTCCCTCACCCACCTAAAAGTGTTCCTAAAAATGCTCCTCGATGTTCCAATATTCCCTTACAATTCTTAAATGACTTGTGCCTTACTTAATTCCTAGTTGAGTTCATAAATAGAAAGTTCCAAGGATAGATTCCTTATTATGTTAGACATTCCCCTTTTTTGTAGCACCCTTCCACAGGATGCTAAGCAATTAACAATTTATTCAAACACCTACATAATAACAACTTCATTTTAGCATAATTTCATTTTCATTTCCACAATTATTCTACATTTGCTCACTGATAAATCTAATAACATGATGAAATAAGTAGTAGGCTAACCTTAAGATTTAAGAACTTAAAACATAAGTATACTCAAAACATCAATAACAAAATATCACTGAAAAATACCTCCTCCTTAGCTTGTCGAAGCTCACCGGTTGTACTGTAGTCCTGGACGCTTCCAAGCATTCTTT
>JASDQU010205121.1:12248-25705 GCA_032191745.1 Picea mariana
AAAGCTTTTGACATGGTTCCTAGGAAAAACCTTTGGAATAGGTTGGAAGAGATAAAAGTGCCTCTCGAGTTGAGGGTTGTTGCAATAAGGATGTATGAGAACATTATTTATAAGTCTAAAAACACCGAGGGCTGGTCAAAAGAGATTAACTACAATATCGAGGTCAAACAAGGTTGTCCCTTATGCCCTACCCTTTTTGGCGTATACATTGACAAGTTAGAAGATTGCTCGGAAAAAGCAGGTTGTGTTGGCCCTACTCTCACTGGTACAATCATTAATCTTCTTCTTTATGCCGATGATATCGTTCTTATGGAAAGAAGTCCCCGTGATCTTGAAAACCAACTAAGAATACTCAAGGATTTTTTCTCCAATATGGGTATGACTATTAATACCGATAAGACTAAGGTCATGATTATTAAATCCAATAAGATACCTTATGATACCTTCGTATATGACAACAACAACTTGGAGGAAGTGACTTCATTCAAATATCTTGGAATTGATATTCACCACAAGCTCAATTGGAATTATAACATTGTGTAATATTCCATATGTAAAAGTATGCAGAACATAAATAAAATGCTAAAAATGGTAGACGAACAACAATATAACCAGAACAACACCACAATAAGACCGATATGAAACGAGAATAACACCAGAAATAACAATTTGATTACTGAGAGAAATGTTCACTTGCCTCTTTGAGGGGGAAACCTCCAGTCGAGCAGAGATCTATTACAATAATATCCAAGCTAGGGTTCTAATACCCTCGACTCCTATTTATACTAAATATGTCTATTAAGAGAACTATCTAGAGGGAGATCCTTCTAGAAGCGAAAGCTTCTATTAGGTCTTCTTACATTCGATTTATTCTATCTTATTGCAAGGCCTTATTAATATTGATCTTTATTACATTGGAATATATTGTTCTACCTACGTGAGGGGTTAGGTCCTTAACATGTACTCCCCCTTAAAAAAAGCCTTGTCCTCAAGGCTTGAGATGTGGATATTGTTGCAGAATGGTCGCTGGTTCCCAAGTGGCATATGATGGAGTTGTATATTTCCACTGAACTAACACTTCCTTGATGGTTCGCTGATGCAGGCGACGCTCACGCTAGTCCAAAACTGCTTGTGGTTGTAGCCAAATGGAGCCTTCTTCGTCCAACTCGGGAAGGTTGGTTTGAATTTAGCACTTAGTTCCAATCACCTTCTTTAAGCATGAAACATGAAAAACAGGATGTAGCTTAGAATGAATGGGAAAAACTAATTGATAGGCCACCTGTCCCACACACTTGAGAACGGTATAAGGACCATAAAATTTGGGTGCAAGATTCTGACAATGGTTGGCCTTGAGGGAATTTTACTTGTAAGGTTGCAGTCGAAGAAACACTTGATCCCCTTTTGCAAATTGACATTTAGAGAGACCTTGATCTACTTTCTGCTTCATGCAATTATGGGCCATGACCAAATTCTCTTTGAGGGTACGGAGAATAGCCTCTTGAACTGTAAGCATTTGGTCAACTGCTTGGACCTTCGAGACACCTAGTAAATATGAGAGAACTGAAGGTGGATTTTGTCCATATACTACTTCAAAAGGAGTCATCCGGGTAGTTGTATGGTATGAAGTGTTGTACCACCATTCAACTAGGGGTAACCATTGAGCCCACTGATTTTGCTTTTCGATGCAAAACACCTCAAATATGTTTCTAAACACTTGTTCACTACTTCAGTTTGGCCATCCATATGGGGATGATAAGTTGTGCTGAGATGCAATTGGGTGCCTTGTAGCTTGAACAATTCTTACCAAAAATTGTTAGTGAAGGTTGGGTCACAATCAGAAATAATAGAATGCGGCATGCCATGAAGCTTGAAGACTTGATCCATGAAAAGTTGAGCCACAATGGATGTTGTAAATGGGTGTTGAAGAGAAGAGAAATGAGCATACTTGGAAAGGCGATCAACTACCACCATGATGACTGATTTATTGCCTAATTTAGGTAAGCCTGTAATAAAATCCATAGAGATGTCCCTCCAAATAGCAAGTGGAATCAGAAGCGGTTGTAGTGTACCATGAGATTTGACTGTTTCTCCCTTGTTGCGTTGACACACATCACATTCAACCACAAAATTATGAACGTCTTGTTTCATACCATCCCAGAAAAAAAGAACGTTTGACCCTATCATAGGTTTTGGTAAACCCGGAGTGCCTAGTTGTGGGTGTAACATGAAGCTCAAAAAGTACCGTGGATTTAAGTTTTGAATGTTTACTTAAATACAAATGACATTTGTATCGAAGCTCCTCATGGAGCCAAGAGTACCATGGGGAAACTAGGGAATTGGTTTGCAATTGTTGTATTAGATGCGAACTTTTGGGATCATGTAGCCATTCCTGGTGAATGGCTTGGAGCCAATCTAGTACAATAAAGGAGAGAGAAAAAAGGGAGCCTTCATCTTCATATTTTCGGGAAAGTGCATCTACAACCACATTGTCTTTTCCTTTCTTGTAAATGATCTCATAATCATATCCAAAGAGCTTAGTTACCCATTTTTGTNGGGGAGGAAATGTGTTGTTCTAGAAAATACTTGAGGCTTTGATGATCTGTCTTAATTTGGAAGCGTTGCCCCAATAGACAAGGGTGCCACAAATCAATGGCATGCAGAATAGCCAACATTTCCTTTTCAAAGATTGTTGTGCCCAAATTTCATTTAGACAACTGTTTGTTGGTAAAGGCCAAAGGTTGACCCTCTTGCATAAGAACAACACCAATACCTTTCCTTGAAGCATCACATTCCAGGACAAAGGTCTTTGTGAAATTAGGAAGGGACAGGACTGGAGTGGTGCACATGGCCATCTTCAAGGTTTGAAAAGCCTGAGCAACTGTTGGATTCCAAGTGAAAGAATTCTTTTTAAGGAGTGCAATGAGAGGTGTTGCAATCTTTCCATAATTCTTAACAAACTTGCGATAATAGCATGTTAAGCCCAAAAATCCATGCAAGCTTTTGAGAGTCTTTTGGTGAGGCCAATCTTGCATAGCTTCAATCTTTTTAGAATCCACCTTGATGGTGTCCTTGCCAACAAGATGACCCAAGTACTCGACTTCTGAGGCGTCAAAAGCACATTTAGATTATTTCAGGAAAATTTGGTGCTAAGAGAGTAGATGGAGAACTCGGTCAACATGAGTGTTGGCCCTTGACCATGTTTTGTTGATATTTGGTCAAGTTTGACCTGTTTTTGGACTTCGATAGCCTGTCGAAGGAGGAGCACAAGACGAAGCAGAGATTGTGGGATATCGACCCCTTTTTGGGTCCTTTTTGGGATGTGGTAATATGTAATGGGAATGGGATGTCAGCCCATGGGTTTACCCATGTTTAGGCCTATTTTGTAATATATAAATAGATGCTTAGGCTAGATACAAGGGTGGTGCATCTATGTGATGTGAATGTATGCTAAGTGAAAGTAGAGTCTGTAAGTGCTTTGTGCATGATTGTAAGAGACTTGTAGAGCTAAGTGCAGGTCCTTGTAGCAGATTGTGGAAGGCTTAGTGCTATAATGAAAGGAAGAAGGATCTAGTGAGCTGCGCAGATTTTCTGTCCTATGCGGAGTAAGGTTTTTGAGGCTGTGTGCTTGTAATCGATTGAATGAAGACAATAAAGAAGAAGAGTTGGTGGATGTAGCCCCGGGGTGGGGGTGAACCATGTAAATACTATGTTGTTATGCTATGTGCTTGTCTTAATGTGCTTATGACTCTCTTGCTAAGTGCTTTGATAGAGATAGATAAATATGTTCATGATTTGTGCTAATGATGTGTAAGAACGTTAGATCTAACTTCTATGAATGTTCTTAGTGCTTTCTTATTCTAGATATGATCCATATGTTTGTACTAAGTACTTAATTACATTAGATCAGTGTGAATGCTGCAAAGCTCTGTTTTATCAGCGAAGTAGGTATTGATTTCATATTAAGGATCTGATGGTGCTAAGTGCTCTATTAAGTATCATAATCATAGATCTGTGTCCCAGCTAAGGTTGCAGACACCTGAG
The DNA here is from genome assembly GCA_032191745.1 of Picea mariana. Taxonomy (NCBI): domain Eukaryota; kingdom Viridiplantae; phylum Streptophyta; class Pinopsida; order Pinales; family Pinaceae; genus Picea; species Picea mariana. The sequence goes on from JASDQU010205121.1 coordinate 16,290, forward strand.
TCTTGCAACCACCCCTTCCTCTACCTCGGGTGAGACTTCATCTGCTTCGTAGGTGTTGCCGAAAGGGCTGGTAGTTAGCGTTTTGTTGGTGCGTTGTTGTAGCGTTGAACCCTGGGTCTGCCCCTGTGCCAACAAATGGTTCCATTTCTAGGATCTGAAACTGTGATTGCTGGGAACTGAGAAAGAAAGAGCTTTGTGCAAAGATTCATCCTGAAGTTGTGAAAGCTCTGTGCATAGATCTGTCGCTCTAGTGGGCAATATTCTACTTGATTTATAAAGCTCTATGCTAAAAGAAAAAAGTTGGATCTGAAGAAAAGAAGTCAAATCTGAAGGAGGGAAGCAAGATCTGAAAGCTTTGTGCTCTAAGAAAGGTAAAAGTGATAATTTATGATTAAAAGAGGTAAGATCTGCAAGCTCTATGCTCTGATAAAGGTAAGAATAGTGAAAAGTTTTAGATTTGGAAGCTTTGTGCTATGTAGAAGTAAGATAAGTGGAAATTTTTGTTTCTAGAGTATGGATCTAGGTATGTTTAATAGAGTCTGTCCTAGTCTGAAAACTAGGGTATTGATAGATGAAGGAAGATTTGATATTAATAGATACGACAAGAATAGTGAAAGATATGTTATACCTATGCATAGAAAGAATGTTTGGACTAACAAATGGATGCAATATCCTAGAGAGAATTTGTTGCAGGTTAGCTCCTATGCTCCTAGCATGCAGTACAAGAGAAGTTGGGGATCATTTAAAAGAAAGAGAGGATTAACCCTCTATTACAGCTACAAAAGACCAAGACATCTTGCTAAAGAATGCCCTGGAAGAAGGCCTAGTTGTCTTTGTTGCAAAGCTATGGACCATGAAGTGTTGGATTGCCCTAGAATGATTGCTAAAGTTGAAAGAATGAATCTAAACTAGGAAAACCCTAAGGTAGATCCAGAAATGGAAGAATCCCAGAAAGAATCAGAGAAAGTATTGTTACAGATGAAAGAAACCCTGAATGACCACCGACATATCAGCTTATCAAGGATATTCAAAGAAAAAGAATGCATCGAAGAAAGAATAGGAGACTTCGACATTGACTGTGTTTTGGATGAGGAAACACAAGTGAATATCATGAAAGAGAGAACTTGGGAAGCTATAGGGAAGCCTGCTATGATTCCTTCATTAGGAGGAATAGGATTATTCAGAGGAAAACTAGTAAACCTATGTGGGAAGTTCACTCAGATACCTATGAATGAAAATGGAACTTCGACAAAAGAATATTTTGAGATTATTAAATTTATTGAAGACATCACCCCATTTACCATGTTACTAGCCAACCCTTGGATTGAAAGAGATCAGGCCAGAAGGAAAAAAGAAGAAGCAGTGTTAGAACAACAAAAGCAGGAGTTAAAAGAATTCATGACTAGAAGGATCACACACTTGATTGCAGAACAGATCGAAGCTATTTAACACTAGATACCTAGATGTCGAAGCTGCAAGAACATTAGAAGACCAAAACAACACTTAAGTACTTATCCCAGACAAAGAAGAGGTACTACCCCTAAATCCTAGGAAAGAATTTCAACATCGCGAAGTAATTATGTTAAGAGAAGATAGGAATTAGAATGGAAAAATGCATACTGAGACGAAGCTCACTGGAAAGAAGGCTAGAAAGCTAAGTAAGAAGAGGGCTAAGATTGAAAATTTACAGAAAGTCCTAGAGGGAACCTCACAGAAGAAAAATTTGTAAAATTGGAGCTTCATTGGGATATCAGAACAATGACACATGACACTTCGCCATGGCGAAGCAATATAGCCATTGGGGAACGTTATAATCATTAGATCAATGCTCTGAATGGATAGAAAACCATTTATGGCCAGCCATCTTGCCATCTGAGCATTGAGACTGTGCCATAATGGACAGAACCAAGTTAATGAAGACCTCATACCCGTTGCAAGCAACCTGTTGTCGAGTTACCTATTTATCCCACCGTGCCACGCACTGAGAACACTTTTTCCAATTTAGAATTTGAGCCTACAGACTGTGTTGATTTTATACTGTGATTATCGTGCTTCTTCTCTCTCTCGTTACTATGTCTAAGCTACCCCTCTTGAACCTGAGATTGTTAACCCCGAGCGTGTATGTCGAACGAGTTGAGTGCTGCAAAAAGAGTTGTTGAGGAAGTTTTGATCGACTTAATGACTAAAAGAGTCATGTCGAAGAGAAGATTATCCACAGGTGTACAAGCATCATCCACGAGAGGACTACTAGCCTCTCTGTCAACTGCTCAAGCCAGACCATCCCGACCATTAGATGAGAAGCGAACTAAGCACAGGGATGATCTCATGAATGCTAAGTTGATCTCGAGCATATTGCCTACTTATATACCACCTTTAAGCGGTGTTGTAAGCCGCAAAAGCGTACCTAGAGATTTTGAGTATGCCTTGGTCACTGCGTACCTCTCGAAGGGGATATGCGTAGTTCACGCAGACCAAGATAAGATTGCAGTGTTGAAGCGACTTCAACCTTAACGACCAGAAAGTTTACAACATGTTCACCCTGCATAAGTACCTAGCCAGAACAAAGGGAAATAATTTGAAGATCGTCCCTCAGTCATGGACCCATAACCTCACATAGTCCACCCTGTTGAACATTATGAAGATTCAACACTTCGGATGACACGAGGAGGTGAATGCATGTGTCAAATTGTTGTTGTATTGTTACCATGGAGGTTATCTATGGTTAAACCGTTGCATAACAATCGATCCGACGTTGATAAATCGGATCACAGGGCTAAGTATGCAAGGCCCTGACCCACAGGATTTCTATCCTGGAAAAACAATGGATCACGCTCTAGCTCAAAGGATCAAGGACACCTACAACGATGTTGAGAAGGGCATGCGAAGCTACAAGGTAGCTTCTATCTAGAGTGGCGCAGTGTGCCTCGCCTGTCAATTGATCATGACAAAGTTAGTACGCAATAACCAACCCACCCAAGTGACTGGTTTTATAGTCGACCTCGCAGGGAAGTGCACAGAGGGCCTACAAATGAATTGGGCGAAGTACTTGGTGAACCAATTAGAACATGACTGCAGAGAAGCCCAGAATCAAGGGTACAAATTTCACTTCAGCTGGCTATTGATCATGATTGCTTTCATTGCCTGGGAGATGCTGGAAGGTGCGACCTTCCCGGACATCGAGCCCTTTGAACCATTGGCTGCGAAGTTCAACACACTGTGGTATTCAAGCGACATGAATAAACAGTGGCAGTCCAATGTTGTATTTCATGCATACTACAACTAGATGAAGGTATCCATACAGTCCACGCCTCGCATAACTTTGAATAATTTACACAGGTTTCGGCCTTTGATGAAATTTAGCACGGACCGCCATTTCATTTACATCACAACGTGCACTGACGAGCACAAGCAACAACTTCAGTCCTATTACAAGCTAACGGAGGAGGACTTGGAGGAGATCACCAAGGACTGGTCAGTGGACCTCCTCATTCCAGCAGACCCTGCGAAGATATCTGATATAGACAGTTCAGAAACTGTGCAGGATACACTCGGACCTAGCAGGACAAAGAAAACTGAAGAGGTTCAGGATTTAGACAGTGCATCCGTGAAGATTTCTTCCATATCACTAGAGCAAGGAGGTGATGGAAGAGAGATATATGGTGCTGAATTTGAATAGAAGAAAGGCGAGGTTACACTGCCTAGAGATGAGGAGGACCCTTAGAAGAAACGAAAGGTTCCCCCCCTGAAGCCTTCCTCCTAGAAGAAATCAAAAGATTCTATGACAAAAATGCAGACTATCCTCACCTTAAATGACTTCAACTTCATTATAGCAGCCATGAATGATGCTTTTTTGGAGATAGCAGAGAAACAAGAGGCTAAGCAGGAAGCAATGTACAATAGAATCAAGATAGAGCTCAAAGGAGTACAACAAGCACTACAGTCTAGCCGCACAGTCTCCACTACACCTCTACCATTAGGAACACCAGAACTGGGAGATGAGCCAGCTCAACTCCACCAAATAGTTGATATAGTCGAAGCTTTCCTTCAATAAGAAAAATAAGAAACAGCGCAAGCCACCCAAGCTTTGACACAAGTACAAAGAATTCATGTAGAGAAACGCAGTACTACAGAACGAGAGAAGCTTGCTCTCCAGGAAAAGTTAGACGAAGAAAAATCCCAACTGCAGAAAGACAAGGAACAATTGCTGACAGAGCAACTCGAAGTGAAAGAAATGGTCAACATAGCACTTCTCTCTGTGACTATCGTAGAAGTAAAGGCAGAGGATCAAGTCACGAAGCAAGTAGTGAAACTTGAAGAAGTGATCCAACAACTACAACAACACATTGTAGATTTAGAACTACGCACTGTGCCTGAGACTCCATAGGACGTAAGGGACCAACGAGAAGCCATTTCCTGTAAGACAGTTGACAGACTGAAGGCCCTTACTTATAATGCAAGAAATTCATTGATCAAAGTGCTCAGACGTATGAGAAACTTACCAAGAACCCAGAGTTGCAGGCACTGGAGTCGCAGCTCTAGGAAGCGAAGAAGCACGCAAAAACACTACAGGCACAGCTGAAGTCTCTGTCAGTTGTGGAGAGAATGAAGAGATCTCAACAGCAACGAACCGCCTAGCAACAAATCCATAATATCCAGAGAAGAGTTATGGAGGTAACTCAGAAACTCCAACTGGTACAAGATAAGTCCTATTAGTTGTTTACAGAGGTAGAAGGTCAGGGAGGAGAACTAGAGCAGGTTAGCACCGTGAAAGAACAATGCCTAGAAGTAGAACTACTTCGAAGTAGAAATTCCTACATTAGGGTGACTCGGGACGAGTCACAGGTGAGTGGTGGGGGCCCGTTAGCCCTTGACCAGGTTTTGTTGATATCTAGTAAAGTTTGACCTATTTTTGGACTTTGACAGCCTATCGAAGGAGGAGTGCAAGAATAAGTAGAGATCATGGGATATTGGCCCCTTTTTGGGTCCTTTTTGCGATGTGGGAATATGTGATGGGAATGGGATCTTGGCCCATGGGTTTAACCATGTTTAGGCCTATTTTGTAATATATAAATAGATGCTTAGGCTAGATAGAAGGGTGGTGCATCTATGTGATGTGAATGTATCCTAAGTGAAAGTATACTCTATAAGTTCTTTTTGCATGATTGTAAGAGACTTGCAGAGCTAATTGCAAGTCCTTGTAGAAGATTGTGGAAGGCTTAGTGATGTAACGCAAGGAAGAAGGATCTAGCGAGCTACATAGATATTTTTTCCTGTGCAGAGTAAGGTTTTTGAGGCTTTGTGCTTGTAACCGATCAACTAAAGATAATAAATAAGAAGATTTGGTGGATGTAGCCCCAGGGTGGGGGGGAACCACATAAATACTGTGTTGTTATGTTGTGTGCTTGTCTTAATGTGTTTATGACTCTCTTGATAAGTGCTTTCATAGAGATAGATAAATCTGTTCATGCTTTGTACTAATGATGTGTAAGAATGTTAGATATAAATTTTATGAATGTGCTTAGTGCTTGATTCTACTAGATCTGATCCATCTATTTGTGCTAAGTACTTAACTACATTAGATCAGTGTGAATGTTGTGAAGCTCTATTTTATCAGCGAAGTAGGTATTGATTGCATATTGAGGATCTGATGGTGCTAAGAGCTCTATTAAGTATCATAATCACAGATCTGTGTCCCAGCTAAGGTTGCAAACACCTGAGTCTCGCAATCACCCCTGTCTCTACCTCAGGTTAGACTTCATCTGCTTCGCAGGTGTTGTCGAAAGGTCTAGTAGTTAGGGTTTTTTTGGTGTGTTGTTGTAGCGTTGAACCCTGGGTCTGCCCCTATGCCAACAATGACCAAGATGGTATTTCCAGGTTTTTCTATAGACGAGGATATCATCAAAGAAAACTAAAACAAAATGACGTAGAAAAGGATGAAAGACATGATCCATGAGGCTTTGGAAGGTGGAGGGGGCATTACACAAGCAAAAGGGCATGACCAAAAAATCATAGTGGCCCTCACGATTTCTAAAGGTAGTCTTAGGAATGTCTACCTCTTTCATATGGATCTGTTGTGTTATAACCCTAAATTTCACCATGCATGCATACCTGACATCAGGCCATCTTGCTTTTTTTGCCAAGCCATCATTTGAACAACTCTTCTAAAAAAACCATATTTTTGAAGATGTAGGCACCCCACACCACTACTGACTGCTTACACACGCTTGTTTCACCTCCATAACTCACGTACGTATGCTAGTTGCACCACTACAGCCTGCATATACTCACAAAAATGAGAGAAATAAAAAGTTGCAAAGGGATACGGGTTTTCGGGTAGTCACCTAACTATTTGATCGCCCATAGCCAGTCACCCAACCAAATAACTATCTTTTTGGCCTATAAAATAAGGTGTTGGGGTCCCTTTCCTACAGGAAGCATGAGAGCAAAGAAACTCTTCCCATTTCAGTATTCCCCCTTTGCCCCAGTATTTTTCAACCACATCATGAGTTTGAGCCAGAATTCCTTTTTCCAATCCTTTTTCCTCCATTGCAAACCCTTGCCATTTCCCTAGAGAGAATTGAAGAGGAGAAGGATATGTGGAAGAAGTTGGTGCATGGTGAAGAGGAGTCGAGGACCGAGTTCAAGGATGAGTTTATGGTCTCATATTGTAAGTGACTTTGTGAGATTAATATAAAGAAATACTTTTTCTGTCCCGTCAAATGATGTCTTCAATCTTCATGATTTATTTGTATTTTGGTTATGATATCTAACCCACTAATCCATATATAGAATGCATGCTTGTAGTTTCTTGTTTTTCTTTTGGTGAATGCAGGTTGGCCTTGGGAGGAGATCTGCAGTCAAAAAACAACTGAGCACAAAGGGATAGACACCATACGCAGAGTTTAAGGTAAGCTTATCGGATCCCTATACTTTATTTTTTATGTATGATTGTGGGGTAATGTCAGGATAGTTGTTAAAAGTAGGAGACTTTAAACGGTTAGCTCTACCTACACTTTAGAACCCTAGTGTAGTCCGTAGGGGGTTTTCCCCCTATAGTAGAATTGGCGACCATACTAGGGAGACCTCTAGGGTTTTTAGGGGATATTCTTTTTGGGTTCTTTAACTGGTTTAATTGCCTTTTGTGAGTTTCTGTAAGTTTCTGAGTATTTAAGGGATTCTGATCTTCCATACCAGTACTCCTTGCCCTGTCAGCTTGACTATTGTTTTCTTTTTTAGAAATTTACAGAGGTGTATGCGGCCTGTAGTGGGTTTGCACACATACATACGTGCCCTACCTTTGGATAGCCCGCGTACATACTCAGGTTGCTGAAGTGTCAGTAGTGTGCCTATGTTGAGAAAATATTTTTTAAAGAAGAGGTAGTCATCCTCTTCCCTGTCAGAAGTCATAATTCTCAAGGGTTTTCTTGATCTAGTCACGGTCTCTGTTATAGCAGTCTGTAGCCTAGGTCTGACCTCAGTATAGCTGTTCTTTACCAAAGTTTTCTTGCGCTTTCTTTATTAGGCTTTTTAGACGAGTTTGTGAGTTTGTTCTGATCTGCCTGTTTGACATTTTCAGTGACTCCCTATGATCTGCAGTGGGCCAGAAGTCATTTCTTGGTCTTGTCTTGTCTTCATTTTTCCCTTTTTTTCTTTAGAAGAAAATAAAATAATTCATTTTCAATTTTTTTTTTGAAGCATAAAACAATAAAAAAAAAAAAATTCATTTCTTTGTTTGGTAAAAGTAGTTTAGGTTATTTGTTTTATTTATCAATGAAAAATAAATTTTTTCTTAATTTATTTATTTAAATACTTAGTACATTAAGTATCTCATATTCGAGCGAAAGTCTTGTTTTAGGCTTTTCTTTTCAAAGATCTGAGAAAAGTAGTTACGAAAAATTTTGGTTAAAGAGTTTAAATTGGAAAATCTTTATTTGTGAAGAAGAAATAGTTTGTTGTCGATTTCATTTTATGATCTTCTCTTTCATCTCTTAAAGAACATCACTGGTTCCATTTCCATTCCCTTTGACTTAAGACAACCACTAAAATTGATGCTTAATTAAAAGTTATCAGACTTTGTGTTTGTAGGGTCCATCAATTTAGTCTAGGCTAGAGCCTTGATTTAGGATTGGAGAGGAAACTCTTCAAGGCTACAAAAATAAACATAGGATTTTGTGCTAGGGAGTGCTTAAAATTCCAGTAATCATGAAATTTATCTAGGACCCCCCTCTAACACAGGGGCTAAACACGAGTTCATGTGCAGAAAGGTAGTGGAGATAACTGCTCCAAAGCCAGAACAAGCGTAGTGGGGAACGCATATAGAGGGTTTATCTTGAGATTTCATTGATCGCATTTTCCACGTAGCTTCGTGGGTCTTGAATCCATTCGAGTTACTCAGTATTCTTTTGGAACACTTTCTTTCGATACCCTTGATAGGTTTTAGACTTGATACCCTACTCATTGTGGTCCACCCGACTGTCGACTGTACCCGCCTGGTGACTGTTCACGCGCTGGAAACCTAGTTGCCTTTATCTTAGTGACTTACACAGGTGACTGTAGAGGTATATTGTGGTACCTAGGGCAGACATCGGGCCACGCTTTGCAGAGTATACACGAAGGGTTCTTCCATATTCGAGTTGCACTTGCACCGATAAGTTTCTCTAGTGTTGGCTAGTGTAACTGTTTTTCCAACTAGATAGTGATTGCTTGTCTTATCTCATAGGATATTTTTCTAATGTGTGCTGGTCTTTAATGTTAATAGAAATCCCTAGTGTTTCATTGATCTTCTCACACCGTGGAGGATCATGAGATCCGCTGGTCATGAAGGCTTCTTGGCCTACCTCCGATTAATTTGGAGCCACCCCCGCCACCGCTAAGGTGAAGACTATACCAACAAGGGTCTTTTGAGGTGATCGGGCCACAGGAAACTATGCCCGACCCATCTCCTAGAGGAGAACATTTGATTCCAGAGGAACCAACCATGTATGAACTTGGAGCGAAATATCTTGGTTCGTATAACCCTCCGATCATCGATCTATCAGCGCCCATCATTGTATAGGTTGACCCTTACGAGCATCAAGTAGTGTCACAAGCAGTGATGGAGACAAATGCTGCTACTTCTTCAGGGAATCCTCATACTCCCTATACGACTGTCACTACAGGGGGTTTTTCGTCTCCTAACCAACCGTCGTCGGTCCGGACCACTATGATCTCGACCACCTCTACCTCGGGCAATGGTCTGATTCCGTCTATGGTGGCGATCACTGCTCCTTTCACCCAGAGTGCGACCGGCCCTCTATAATGTCCCCAAGGCTGATCCCTATTGTAAATATTGTTTATGAAATGAATTGTAAGTATGTTTTATAGGCTGGTGAGCCGAGTTTATATAAGCTAGTGGGATTATGTGATTGTTAGGCCAG